>CM068362.1:37390876-37640876 GCA_034769755.1 Odontamblyopus lacepedii | reverse complement strand
AGCCGTCAGAACCCGAGTCGGAGCAACTGTCACTGAGTCTGAAGAGGAACCAACACTCGTGAGCGTCACTGAAGTTTGGACCTGGAAAGTCGATGCTCTGAAAAATGACCTCAGAAAAAGAAACTTGACAATTACTGGCGGAAAAGCCGGACTTGTTTCTCAGGGATTTCCTCGGAAATCGGCATCAAAATAGAACCAAATGCGCAGGAACTGTTTGCTAAAGCAAGAGTCGAACATTCATAACCAAGGCTGAGTGAGGGATCAGGACTTTGCTTTGTTGTCGCTCCGCAAACAAAATGTTCGCCTCAGACTCGGGATGATTCTTTTACCTTTTTCCGTCCTTCCTGTGTGTCAGTCCTGCCCGTCGCCTTCGTTTTTCACTATTTTTCAGTTCCGTTGGGAAGGGAAACGGTCTGAACGGAGGTTTGCAGTCACACAGATCTGATTCCCTTTCGCAGTTATGGAGTTTGCAGCCCATTTCATCGAGCCGTTTTCCACTGTTGGGACGTCCGACGGCCGCACGAATACGACGTTCGAATCCCATAACTAAAATATGACAACATCAGAACCAGAAACAAAAGCGATGTGGTTCAAAAGGCCTGAAAAGATCGGCTTTGACAACAGACGCTTCCACTGGGAAATCAAACGTGGCGGTTTGATGTGACGGACCCTCCACCAGAAAAGTTACACAATGCACCTTTAAAAACCATACTTGTCCTTGTAGTTTAATCCATTTTTAGTACTACTTTTCAGTACTCTTTCCATTACTGGATTTAGTTTACGTATTATGTTAACTGAAAAGCCAAATATTCCCTCACAGGTTTGGATAAGCAGGAAAGGAGATCATCGAGAGAAATGGTATAATTCAATAGTCCTGAATGCCTTTTGTTCACTTCCTTCTTAAGAATTGGCAGCTGTGAGGACGACAGGGCCTTATTTGACCTAATTTAATTTTTATTTCTTCTTTGTCTTTGCTGTCGACTCGCCCCAGATGGTCACGACTGATGGCCATTCTTCTGCAGTCTGGGCATTTTGTTGGAGTGGTTTTTCATCTCTGCTCTGGCCCGTTTTGGTATCAGAAAGGTCAGACTTTTCATGATAATTGAATAAGCATCGACAACTCAAACTATAATGGTGTTTTATCTTTGAGTGAACAAACTGAAGTATCGGCTTGTGAGTTTTATGGTTTTGATACTAGTTTTACTGTTGATTAGTCGGGATTTAATAACCAAACTGTCATGATGTCGCATCGAAAGTCTCAATAATATCAAAGGACATCGCAGTATATCGACTTACAAGTCTCGTTATGGTGATTTTAATGTCTTTCTTATTCTGTAAAGTTGTTTGAATTACTTTGTGTGTAAATTGTGCTATACAAATAAACTTGCCTTATCTCGCCAAAAAACAGAGTGAACTACATAGACCATGATCCTTTGGTGCTGTCAGGACAGAATGAACATGAACAAATAACTTATTAAGGCCTTTAAATCTCTTGGTTAATTTGGGACAGTGGAAAAAAGGGGTGGGGTTAAATAAGTATTTACTTTCTCCCACTCCTTTTCAGACATTAGCAAAATCTGCGTGACATTTATTTTGCTTTATTGTTATAGTTAAGACGCATTTGTTTTTTGTTTCGTATCTATGAAGCTACATCAGAAGTTTGCATGTTCTGTGCATTGCTGTCCAAATAAACATTCATTCATTCATAATTCTTCATATTATAACAGCACCAAAGGCTTTTCAAGGCTTTTAAAAGGAAAAAGTAGCCTCCACAAAATATTGCAATAAATATTGAACTGTGAGATGGATATTGTGAAAATATCGCATTGAGTGACTTTGATATTGTTACTATTGATTAGTATCACGTTTTAGTTTAGTTCTCTTAGTTTTGGCTGCCCCAGCATGATTTCTGTAGTATTTAGTCTCCACTAAGCGGTGCTTTTGAGAGATAAGATAAGATAAGATAAGATAAGACAGGACTTTATTGATCTCACAGTGGAGAAATTCAACAGTCACAGTAGCTCCAGGACAGTTTAGTGTAAAAAAGGGGGGGAAAAGTGTGATGCAATCAAGATAAACAATAATAAAAATAGAAATAATAATAAAAATAATAATATAAAGTGAATAAGTATATGTACAAAATTTACAAAGAGAATTGAAATATAAATACTATATATATAAAATAAAGAAAGTACAAGTTTTGCTCACCCGGACGTCAGTGGCGTCTCCATAGCGGATGTTGGAGTACCAGCAGCTGTGCTCCGTGTTGGTCTCGTGGTAGTGGAAGACTTTGAGGACCCGGTCCACAGATCCAGACACAGACCCAGCTGCGGTCCGGTCTGAGGCGCCCGTGCTCAGACGTGACTTGGCTCCCCCCAGAAACGTGTGGTTCAGGTTGGGCTCCATGTAAGCTGTGGCCATGGTCTTCCCTGCTGCCACTGCTGCCGCTAGGTGTCGGTCATATTCTGGAAACACAGAGAAATGGGCTCAGCAGAAATAAACAGCAGAATAAAATGGTCCCTGTGGCATGAAGGTGGCAGACGCTCCACCAGAAAAGGTACTGCACCTTTAAAATAAAGTGAATTAAAGAAATGTTATGCTCTGCGGTCACTTCAGACACGAGCTCCAAATGAAAACATGACCTGGGCTTTCTGGTCTAAGTTAAATGGCTGAATGAGAATATGAATAAAACAAAAATGGCATGACAAGAATCCATCCAGTCAAATTGGTTTAACTCATTTTTCCAAAACAATATAATTTAATGACGGCCGTTTTCAAAGGAAAGATCTCCGGAGCTCGGATGACGTGAATCGGCAAAGATGAAATGGAGCAAACAATGTGATAGTGAACACAGAGTGTGTGACAGGTCAAGGCCCAGAGCTCGATGTGTTTGGAGACAATGAGACGCACACAAGTGGCTCTGCTGTGAAACAACACGGACACTGACACATTTCCTGAGTTCATTGTGTTTTTATTATGTTTGGAGAGGACGGGAGTTACTGTAACAGTGCTACCGAACAGCAAAACCCTAAAGCTGTGTGTATGTGTTTGTTTGTGATTCAGGGGAAAATAAGCACAAAAAGTCGAAATTATAAGTAATCTGACATCTCCTACACGACTTTATGTTTTAATAAGAACATAACAGAAACAATAGCTGTGAAATGAACAACTTGAACCTCAATAAAGGCACCAGCACCACTTTATCAAAAAATATTTTCACACAAATAATTCCCTGTGACAAATGTATTGACCTGAAAGCTGTAAATTTGCCCCTTTTTAGAATGTATTTCTTCTAAACCTCTTCTAAATTTCCCATTAAAACCAAGTAGGGGTAAAATACTGAAATTATACAAAGAGGAGCCCAATATATTTACTGCTATGACGGTTATACATCAGCATCAACATGAAGAGCTGACTGACAAAACAAGACACTTTAGTTATTAGGTTGATAACTCGGCAATTAAGGTCAGAAAAAAGAATTGTACAAGTTTAGATATGGGTTTAACAGGTAATTTGCACACAAAAATTAAAAAATAGACTGAGAAATGTCTAGTATCACGTGGTATAAATCTTTAGCGACCACATACTTTTGCCAGGCAGAGTCATGGAGGTGTCACAGTCTCCACCTTTAACCAGCATTTTTCTCCATAAAGATTTCATTCATACCTCGGTCCCAGCACATGAGGAACTGTCCACAACCGCCCGACGCCATCGAAACGCACATCCTCCCTCCTCTGGACCTGTCACTTTCCAGAACGGACAGACAGCCTGTGGTTTCGCAGACCCTCATCGCCGTCCACAAAGGTTAAGTCAACAAACAGAAGCCGGGATCCTCGCGCAATTGTCCCATAACCAAAATAACTACCGCCGCCTCCAAAGCGTAAATTGTCGTCTGCAGATTTTGTCAACAGCTTTTTGTCCGTCTCTTGCAGAAGTTAAATCCAACACAAAGCTTTAAAAAACAACGAGAGTCTCTTCAGTTTTTTGCCATGGTCCACAGCTCAACGTAGATCCAGTAAAATACGAACACTGCAACCAACTTCTTGTCAGCTTTTTGGTCCGATTCTTCGCTTGTTTTTGCTCGGGACGCCCCTCTGTTGGCTAAGCGTCTGGTGTTTGCCCCATGCCAGCGCCCCGTAGTTACCCAGTTGCCTTGGAAGTTAAAGTAAATCCCGATGGTCGCTTAGGTGAGAGTCAGAGCTATTTCAATGAGACAGAGAGGACAGTCCCTCTGCCAACAAGCTCCACAGTTGAGTCAGTGAGCCAGTGAATAAAAGAAAAGACACTATTTTCCAAAACATATAAAGCTAAACTACGGAGCTGTCATCCTAGCAGACTGTGCAAAAAGTGAAGATGAAAAACAAGTAACAGAGCGAAGAGGGAAAGAAGCAACAGTTGTTTTGAGTTTGAAGGGAAGGAAAAGGACAGAGCAGCGCTGCAAAAAGTGAGTGAGGGACAAGAGGGCAGTGGAGAGGCTGCTGCAGGAGGAGGAGGAGGAGCCGGTCCTATTAATATGCTAATCCTGTCCCAGGCGTTTCAATCAGTTCCTCCTCCCACCCACTGCTGTTTATCAGCGCGACCTCAGGCTAATGCTGCTAAATATGCAGCCACTGACCAGACAGGTGTAACTTTATTTATTTATTTTATTTTATTTAATGAGGACAATGCACATTAATGAACACTTTGTACAAATTCATTGTGTAAATATGCCCGATTTAGCTAGAAGCTACTTTCCATCCTTAGTCCTCGGACATTTACAGCCAAAAGACAAACAGCAACATTGACAAAAAACAATCTACATCCACTATACTGCACACATTAAACCTCACCTGTGTTGACAGGTTTGATTGATTTTGAGCCATTTTTGAGCTCTTTTTTGAACGCCGTAAGGGTGGAACTCTCTCGTGTCGATGTTGGAGACTGTTCCAGCTCCCGCAGCCCTGGACAGAAATGGTGTTTTGTGGCTGTTCGTCTAAATTAACCTCACGGTCGCCTCTGGAGGCAGATCTGCTCCTGAGGTTACTGAGATTACTGAGATTACGGTCGAGGCCATGGAGGGATTTATAGATGAGGCATGTTTAAAAGTTTGCAAATTGTCAAAACTTAAAAGATGGTATTTCTCTAAAATTTCACAGTGATGAGTTGAATGTGGCTTTTTTTTTAATAAAGTTAAGATAAGATAAGATAAGATAAGATAAGATAAGACAGGACTTTATTGATCTCACAGTGGAGAAATTCAACAGTCACAGTAGCTCCAGGACAGTTTAGTGCAAAAAAGGGGGAAAAAGTGTGATGCAATCAAGATAAACAATAATAAAAATAGAACTAATAATAAAAATAATAATATAAAGTGAATAAGTATATATGTATAATTTACAAAGAGAATTGAAATATAAATACTATATATATAAAATAAAGAAAGTACAAAAACAGTGCAAACAGTACAGTGTAAAGTTGTTCTATAGGTTTCAGTGCTGTGGTAAAACAGTTTATTCGATATGAGACAGAATCGTGCAGTGAAGGTGGTAACAAAGCCAATTCTTCAAAAGTCCTCTGATAAGTGGTGGAAGAAGTACTATGAAGTAAAAGTGCACACACAAAGGTAAGAAATTCCTAAAGTGAAAGAATCTACTTAAGTAAAAGTAGAGTAAAAAGTAAAAGTATTTCACACAAGTGTTAATTTTTTAATGTAGAGTCGTGGCCAAAAGTTTTGAGAAAGACACAAATATTACGTTTTCAGAGGCTCTGCTGCTGCTTCAGGGTTTTTAGGTGTTTTCTCTCATGTTTCTATGGTTTTACTGAAATATAATTACAAACATTTCATACGTATCAAAAGCTTTTTCACAGTTACACCACGACTGTAGTGATACTGATCAAAAATCATACATATTTCTTCATTTTTGTGTATTTATTTTCATTAGTCAAAGCTTGAGTTAAAAAATGTTACCACAAACACACAAGTAAAATAACCCCTAAAATCATCTGAAAAGTACTTTTTACTTTTTAGTCCTGCTCAAAAATGTAGTGGAGTAAAAAGTACAGATACTTTCTCTCAAATGCAGTGAAGTAAAAGTAAAAAGTATCCGCTGCAGTAAGTATAATTCTACTTAAGTACACTACTTTTTGTACTTGTACTTCGTTACCGTCCACCACTGCTGATAACGAACTTGACTTTTATCAGAATGTCGTGCGTTCCATTTCGTGCCTCATTTCATAGATAAAGAAAGTAGAAAGTCAAAGGAGATAAACACTCAAATGTCTAAAGCCTGTGGAAATATGTTACGTGTGTGGACAAGAACAGAGTCCACAAGACAAGAGATTCTAACACATGTTTTGATATTTGAGTTTAACTTTTACTTGGAAAATACATTTGACAAATCACTTTAAATGTCTGAACGCAAAAAAAGCAAGTAAAAGGTCCTATGTTAAACAAAATGAACTCTTTTGAACTTTTAGCCATGTTATAATGTCGTTACCGCACCAAAAACACGCCTGGAGTTTTGTTTTGTTTCATTTATTATTGGTCCGTCTACATCTCCAAAGCTCAAACCGCTCTGTTCCACTTTGTGATGTCATAAAGGAGTGGTTTTCGTGTTTTATCTTTTACCTTTTGTTTAATATTGGAGATTCAAAGTCTGAATTATTCAGCCTAAATCTGCAGGATGTGTGTGTTAAACATGTGAATGAAAGAAAACAAAACTCCAGCTGTTTGTGATGAGGAAACAACATTATACATCAGAAAATAGTGTAAAATGGGCATTTAACTGGTTTATTACAATATTTGTGTTTCTATCGATCTTTTATTTATGTCGGATTTGTACAGAACCCATTGTGAAATATGCGTATAGATCATTTTATCAGAAGGTTTATCCGGTGTGATAGAACTGAACATTTAAAGGATATTTTTGGTTGGATGATACGTTTTTATGCACTGAAAATGCATTTGATTTTCTCCAACATTGAGTCCCGTTATTCCTTTCCTCTTCTGTGCATTTCCGTCCTCTCCCCGGAGCACAGACAGAAGGCAAACTACTGTATGCACTGGCCCAAACCCGACATCAGCTACAATAAATCAAATGGACAACGTGCTTCAGTGTATTTATCCTTTTCTGAGGGACTGAAGAGGCCCCGACTCCTTATTCTGCACCAAAAACCCACAAACCTTGATGTCACCTTGCCCAGTGCTTTGTGTTTGGGACATGCACGTGCGACGCCGCTATAATTTGTGTCCCATCTGAGGAGGCGGCCATTGTTATGAAAATCCAGCGGGACGGGGGGGTGGGGATGGGGCGAAGGGGGGAGTGTGCAGGGGCGACTATTCAGAGGCTTTTGTCTGTGGCCGGATGCTGTCAGGAAAGAAAAGACGTCTCTGGGACTGCTCCAGTGCGCCTCCTATTACCTCTCTTGGCTCGTGGACAAGAACGAGTGTGACCTTGAAGGAAATGTTTACAGTGACGATGCAGAATGTGGGAGAAAAATGAGAAACGCAGTCCTCAGGGCCTCAGAGTGCGTCATTTTCTGATCGATATTATAATGTTCTCGTCACAAACGTACCTGGAGTTGCGTTTCGTTTCACTCACACTTGTTTAATCCTGCATATTTAGGCTTCTTAGTCCTTCTCTCAATCAGAAAACACTCTGTTCCACCTTGTGATGTCATGTGGCAATACAGGAAGTGCTCCAAACACCTTCGCTAGACCCATTTGGATCATTTCAGATCTGGAGTTGCCCGTCTCTACTGACCAAAAGGTAAATGGCGGCTGTTAACTTGAAAACCACCACTATATGACATCAAAAGTGGAATATATATGGAAAAGGTTTGGAGCAAAGCAGGATAAACCCGACAGGATCAGTGAAAAGCCCGAGCTGCACCAAACAAATGGCAGAATGCATCTATACATTTACAGCTACATTTATTTATTCTACCCTCTACAGATTAAATGTTGTGATATTACATTAAAATGCCTCAAATCTCCCGACTATTCCAAGGAAAGTAAACCCACCATAAATACGGAGCCCTGAAATACACTGTTCCAGCTTCCATATACTGAACCATAAGCTGATATTGTAATTATCGTGACAGGTCCACTGCAAATCTCCAGTGTCTAATGAGCCCAGCGCTCAGAACCGTGTTAGTTTAATTGCCTTTCACACAATACACGATACAACCCACACAGGGCAGTTAGAGCTTCCTGCTTCTGAAAACGCTGATCAGGAGTACGCAAAGCTCTGGAGAACACGGACCTGTTTACAAGAGGGAAAAAATCAACACAATGAACCAGTGCCTTCTCCAAAGCTTTGAAAAGAGGTGGTGCTGGTCCTGAGACGACTGAGAGGGCAAATGTCACAGAAACCACAGGGCAGATTTACACAGCCTCAGGGTAATTGTTTTTTTGTACTTGTGCATTGTGTAACTTTTCTGGTGGAGGGGCCATCAAATGATTGAAATGAAAAAAAAAAAACCTCAAGACCATCAGTTTAGAGCTGCTTATATTGCTTAAATGAGCTCTTTTTATTCAGTTTTGTTTTATTTTGACTGTTTTAAGGACTTATTGTATTGTATTGCTCTGGGAAGCGTAGTAGTAGTATTATAATTATTATTATTATTATTTTCTTCTCCGTGGAGATATTGTGGCTTTGTCTGGGATGTTTCACAGTGTCGTATTAAACCTTTTTATCTATATACAGAACAAATCAGACCAAGTTACAGGTCAGATCTGTGGAGAGGAGGAGTGTAACTGTATTCGTACTGAACCGTCTCAGCCCCCGGATCCTCCAGGAGCGACTGTCGACTAAACCGGGTCTGAACCAGGTCTGAACCAGGTCTGAACCAGGTCTGAACCAGGTCTGAACCAGGACAGGACCAGGTCTGAACCAGGTCTGAACCAGGTCTGAACCAGGTCTGAACCAGGTCTGAACCAGGTCTGAACCAGGTCTGAACCATGTTTAAAACAGGACTGAACCAGGTCTGAACGAGGACTGAACGAGGACTGAACCAGGTCTTAACCAGATCTAAACCAGGTCTGAACCAGGTCTAAACCAGGACTGAACCATGTTTAAAACAGGACTGAACCAGGTCTGAACGAGGACTGAACGAGGACTGAACCAGGTCTTAACCAGATCTAAACCAGGTCTGAACCAGGTCTAAACCAGGACTGAACCAGGACAGGGCAAGGTCTAAACCAGATCTAAACCAGGACTGAACCAGGACTGAACCAGGACTGAACCAGGTCTAAACCAAGACTTGACCAGGTCTAAACCAGGTCTAAACCAGATCTAAACAATTATCATTATAATAGTTAATAACTAATAATAATTATTATTATTCTGATTATTAGTAATGATTTTTACAGTTTAGTTACTATTTACTGTTTCCCTGAGCGTTCAGTTTTGTGCAGTTTTGTAGCAGACACAAGGTTCGGGGCCTTTTGGGGAAAGAAGTGCTGCATTTTATCATTCAAACATGTGACATTTTTGCATTTTGCTCCCAAACTGTACCAAAAATTAACAGAACCGTGACCTCAAAACCGAGATACGTCCCGAACTGTGACTTTTTCTGTATGTTACACCCCAACTATTGAGCCATAAAACCACCTGTAACTGAATAAACGTAATGTAGAGCTGTTTAGAGCCGTCATATTGCGGAACATTCCAAGCAGAGCAATGATACAGAAACCAGCAGGTAACAGACGCTCACAAAGTTTCATAGTGAACCTTTAAACTGTCCTTGGCTCTATCCATTTGCTATTACATTTACATTTGTGCCAAGTATTGATTAGGCCTCTGTAAATGTTTAACGTGTGCGTGGGAAAGTAAATAAGAAGCATGCACGTTTTAGACAGTGTTCAGAGACTCACCTGTGTAGTACGCAATCCTGGAAATATCTGAAAGACAAACAGAGAAAAGCACCGTTAACAGAAACAAATGATTATGCAGCTCATCCGTTCACCAGAAGCAGATTAGCAGCCTGTTAATAACGAGCTCATTAAAGGGGCACGAGTGTCGGCTCAGCGCGGGATTAATTTACTTCTTTCAAAACAGATCAATACCTCGGAGAATGACACAGTATTGATTCAAAGGTCAATAGTTTCCTCTCCCCACGTGACACATCTGTGCTGTTCAAGGGGCTCGTTTCAGAACCAGGGCTGGGGATGAAGGATGCAAAAAGCGCAGATGAAAAAGCTTTTGAAATTCATGAATCCGCATCTTAATAAAATCTGTGGTCAATTACAGCAGGCGTAACGTTGCATTATGGATATGAGTGCAGTCATTTCCCATGTATGTGCACTGTCAGCCGTACGGGAAGAATGAATTTGGACGATGTTTTGAAGCGTTTGAAATGTCTATGGATTAGGGACGAGCATTCGATTCAATTTTCTTAATCGATCGTCGGGAAAATCAACGGTCGATTTTCGATTAATCATTAACATTTTATATTAAAATGATCATCACTATTATTACTATTACTAATCTGCATAAATAAACTCAACTTTACAACATATAAACCATAGTGACTCCAGAGCCTCATCAGTGTGAGATCAGAATGTGTAATGCAGATTTAAACATTTGTTTACGTCTTACACAAACTAAACTTAAAACCACATGACTCATTTGCATAAACTGTAAGAGCTGAAAAAAGCAGCTCTTTCCTTGTGCTGCTGCTTCAGCTTCAGTGGGACTAAAGGACTCGACTCAGTGAATATGAGTGTTCTCTCTGTGACTCAGTGAATATGAGTGTTCTCTCTATGACTCAGTGAATATGAGTGTTCTCTCTGTGACAGAGGATGTTCTGCTGGTGCTGAGTCTGTTCTGTGCGTATGTTGCGTTGCAGATGCTGCGTAAACATGTGAAACCGGGACACTCAAAAACCCAATCATACCCGGGACACTGATGTGCAGGGAAACGCACTCTGAGGAATATAGGGATCTCCAAGGAGCCAGAGCCGAGACGTGGGACTGTGAGGCTCCAGAGTTTGTGCTCAGACCTCGACTCCTCAGGCTACGTTACACAGACACCGACATTCAGTTTGGCCATTAAAATGAACCTGAGCCACCAAATTCTTAATGATCAATTATCGATTAATCGACTAATCCTGCCCGTCTCCACTATGGATATGTCATTCCTCTGCCTGGAATGTTCCACAGTATGACAATAAACAGCTCTATCTCACATTTATTCAATTACAGATGGTTTTATAGCTCAAAAACAACTAGAAAAAGGCCCCCAGCTCCTGTCAGGTCCAGGGCCAGAGCCACAGCACTTCTGCATTTCCAGGGCATTTATTACATTTGGATTTGTTCATTTTGAGTGAAATAAACCTTTAAATGAAAATAGAAAGAGATGCCCAATTACACACACCAAGATGTGTAATTTTTCATGTATGTGAGAATTAACTCCACTTAGAGCGACGTTGTGGAAAACAAAGTTCCTGTTGGACACTCGTTTTGCTCACGTCATCACACAGCGTGAGTGTGACGTAGGATAAAGCCGCAGAAATGTACGGAAACCTCTATGTCTGCACTTTCAGAGGGGAAAAGGAAGTTTCTATCATTTACCGTTAGAAAGTTCTGCGGTTATAGAAACATATTCCTCTGTATCGTATATGATGTCGTGGGTGTTCAAGGGTTAATTCAACCAACATGATTTTGCTTCATATTTTAAGTAAAGTTCTGTTGTTTTTCTTATCTTCAGTCTAACTTGATGTACGTTCCTATTTTAACTGCTTTAAAACCTGCTCCATTTGCAGATAATCTGACTCGTCATGAGAAATTTACTCAAATCCATATAACATGTTCTCAATTCAAGTCATTTTCAGATTTTAGTCTCAGCAGCGCATCTGCTTTCCTCCCATGTTTCAGCTCTAACACTGAACTCCCTAATCCCAAATCAAATCCCCTCCCCTCCAGGAAGGGGCAGCGTCTTCCTAGAAAGAGCTCCACATTTCATACATAATACACTGCATCATTCTCCCACAGGAAGCCGACCAGAGACCGCGGAGAACTCTACACCCAGTTAGAGCCCGGCAGAGGGTCATAACACAAGGGCTTTAAGTGCTGGAGCTGCCCCCGGTGCGCTCGGCGACAGGGGCCACGGGGTATAATGTCAACACAGATGATGTAATGGTAAGAAGACACCCCGGAGCGCAGAGGAAATGCCGACAAGGTGACTCGTGGTTTAAACGCTTTATCGACGAACTGTGGAAACATGAGCCCGAGCGGAGGATGTGAATGTGAAGGACCTGCTAAAGCTAATGGGGCTAATTCGACCTCTGACTGACAGGTCTGATGGTGCGAACTTCCACAAGGCGAAACGAGACACGAGACCAAAATGGGACATTGTTTATGACACATGAAATATAATAAATTGTACAATCGAATTCACAATTTTGGGCTCACTGTTTTCTGATTTACTGAGGAGTTCCTACATTGACAGCAGAAATAATTTTTTGGCACTGCAGCTTCTCAAAAAACGTAACTCGCCAGAATTTAACTCTATTTTTTATCCAGTCCAAAAGTGAAGACATAGGAAAAAATGACAGGATAATTTTCAGCATGTGTGCAGAATCTTGAGGTAATTTTGTCTCATGAGATCTTGTCCCGTCTCTAGTGTAAACTGTAAATATACAAAGGCCAGAACAGTATCAGGAGTTTCAGGATTAAAAACAAATCATTCAATTACGGAAATCTGATGTGTAGAAAAGTAAGATTTTCTTCTCGTTTTGTCGACATTTTGTGTTTTCCTCTAACGAGACGACTTCTGCCTTCGTCAAAACGGAAACATGTCGTGTAAAGAAGCGATTTCGCTTTTTACAAATTTGCCTCATTAGACAAAAACACAAAGTTTCTATATACATAACAAGAAAAAAATTCATCATATGGAAACCTCTATGTCTGCACTTTCAGAGGGGGAAAAAGGAAGTTTCTGTCTTTTACGGTTAGAAAGTTCTGCGCGGTTATAGAAAACATATTCGTCTGTATCGTATACGATGCCGTAGGTCTTCGAGGGTTAAAGGGTGGTTACGAACAGCGGCTAAAAATAAAACCCTGTAGTAGAAATACTCCATATAGAATGTATTGGGATAATTATGCCCCATTATTATTTATAGAACATGTCCACTGACCTAAAAGAGTAATTAGAAAACCCAGAAACAAAACTCTGACTTCAAAAACACGTCCAGATGTCTCGAGTTACGTGCGGCTGGTGAAATCTGAATGAGTTCCTGGTGACGCTCGGTTCCCTCTGGACCACAGTGCGGCGCTAATTACACAGCGGCACAAATATCAAAGACGCCCTCAGCAGAAGCACCGGGAAAACACCTGCCGCTCACGCTGGGACTGTCCCGCCAAAACAACTCCACTCTGGGTTCATTATTTTTTAATTATAGCAGGAGAGTTTCATACATGAGTAAACGTATATCATATTTTTCGCCCTGGATTAGCAAAGATTTTGAACTGATTGAATCGCAGTTTACGGAGGCAGTGAAAAGATTTTTTTTCCCCCAAACTCCATTTCATTTTCATTTCTTTTTATGTGTTCCTCTCATGAAAATGCACAGTAAAATTAATTTAAAACCATAATGCAAATGCACATTAGGCAAGGGGCAGATATTGCGTATTAATCTGCCCCTTTATATCAGTCACCTTCCAAATCAGGTCAAGGTCAATTTTACCGTGGCGAGTTAACGGCACCGATTGTTTAGAATCCAGAGAAACTAATGGTCGATAAGCTCTGGCGAAACGTTTGGGCCAATATATATGGGCCTATTTTGATTTTCTCAAATTATGTAATTTCTGTCGACTATAAACTCACCCACAGTCACTTTTTTTTTTTTACCACAAACCTTTAAAGTTGTATTGTGTAGTTTTTCTGGTGGAAAGAGCTGTGTAGGCAGTTCTCTCTTCATATTAAAGTGGATTATGTGTAAAGTTTTATTTTTTAGCAGCAGATCAACCAAAACAAAGTATCGGCCTGTGCTGGAGATTTAACCCCTGAAGACCTGAGGGCAGTTTTAGTACATTTCTCCTCGCCTGGATTTTTTTCTTAATTTTGCTTTTAAAACTGCCCCTTTTACCCCTAATGAAGTGTTCTACCTCCTTTTGTTCAGTCCAACCTGTTATTTCACAATCTGCTGCTGTAGTTGTGTCATGAGGCTGTGATAAAAGCTACAGGACCAGAAATAGAGATGAAAAAAAAAACAGAAAATAAAATTCACACTCTTTTATACAAAACACACAGCAAACATGTATAAACAACTTTTTGGACATAAAAAATGCTTAATTTAGGGCCTTAGCTACAAAAATGCAAAATCTCAAGTCTGTAAGTAAATTAAAAATCTCCTTATTGCCCTAAAAACAAAAAAAGTGCAGTGGCTCCATGACTTTCCTGGTCCAGTCCTGGAAACAGCTCCTGTCAGGTCCAGGGCCAGAGCCACAGCACTTCTGCATTTCCAGGTCTTTATTACATTTGGATTTGTTCATTTGGACTGAAATAAACCTTTAAATAAAAACAGAAAGAGATGCACAATTACACACACCAAGATGTGTAATTTTCCATGTGTGTGAGAATTAACTCCACTTAGAGCGACTTTTTCACTCGTTATAAACACACACAGTCAGAGGAGTCGACCATCTTGACTCACTTCACTCTTTGGCAAAGTTTGGCTCGATCAAAATGGACGGAGCGCATGAGTTTGGGGAAAACAAAGTTCCTATTGGACACTCGTTTTGCTCACGTCATCACACAGCGTGAGTGTGACGTAGGATAAAGCCGCAGAAATGTACGGAAACCTCTATGTCTGCACTTTCAGAGGGGAAAAGGACGTTTCTGTCTTTCACCGTTAGAAAGTTCTGTGCGGTTACAGAAAACATATTCCTCTGTATCGTGTACGATGTCGTAGGTCTTCGAGGGTTAAGGTTGATACTCTACACTAAAAAGTCCAAATATCGGCCAAGCGATAAATCAGTCTATCTCTAGTTAAGAAATCGAAGAGGTATATGCACTTTGGGCTTTTTAAATTTAACATTAAAGCCAGGCAGGTCCATTTGCTCTGGTTTCTCTCATCTCGGTGTAATTGCAGGTTGAACAGACTGTTTTTTGGATTGTCATAAATCAGACTAAACAACGGTCTGTGCTTTGGTGGGTGCACTGAGGATCCATTTCGCACACGTGAAGACTTAAAAAGAGCAGAAAACTCGTGATGATGAGATCCACAAACAACACTTTTTCGCGTCGGTGTTTGGCCGATGGGAGCAGAGGCAAAACTTCAAACCGAATGTGAATCTGATGGAGGGAGAGACAGATGTTGTTTTTCAGAGTTCATAGTGTAAACCTGAGGAGGGGAAGCAGACAGATGTTACGTGTGACTGGAGACTCACAAATGAGATACTGGTCATGCTCCAGGAGCTCTACCTGTGTGGGTGTAGTTTTAAGAGCAAATAAATCTCCATTCAGTAGTAAGAAAGTCATTCAGTGACATTTTAGAAGCCGTGGATTTACCTCGCAGCGCTGAGCTAATGGCAGTGTCCCATGTGCTGTGATTCAGTATATATCTATAATCACCTACACACAGTAATGTATTCACAGGGGACGACTGTATTTTTTGGACTATAAGTCGCACCAGCCAAAAAATGCACAATGAAGAAAAAAAACATGTATAAGTCGCACCGGACGATAAGTCGCACTTTTTGGGGGAAACTTATTTTATAAAATTAGAGCCCAAAGAACCGACATTTCATCTTGAAAGGAAAGTTATAGAAGTTATAGTAATAAAAACAACCAAATAGAGAAGAGTCCATGTATCATTCGTTTTTTCAATACAGAACCAAAAATAAGGAAACGAAAAAACAACTATTTTCTTTATTATTTGTCTCTAAAACCAAAATGAAAAAACAGATAATGATTTATTAATTTTTTTTTCCATTTTTGATTCATATATACGGTTCATATATTTGGTCTATGGGCTCAGTGTGAAAAATGCAATATACAAGTCGCAGGAACCACCCAAACCATGAAAAAAAGTCAGTAAACATTAGGGATGTAACTATATCCAAATATCCCATATGACAGTAATGATTTGAAGTCTTGCCAAGGTAAAAGCAAAAAGTATCTCTAAAGGAAATCTACAA
The DNA here is from genome assembly GCA_034769755.1 of Odontamblyopus lacepedii. Classification (NCBI taxonomy): domain Eukaryota; kingdom Metazoa; phylum Chordata; class Actinopteri; order Gobiiformes; family Gobiidae; genus Odontamblyopus; species Odontamblyopus lacepedii. The sequence continues at coordinate 37,624,753 of CM068362.1, read as the reverse complement.
TTCTATTAACTTACCTAAAATATTGCCAAAAAAAATATTGTACCGTGAGATTTGCATATCGTTACACCTATTTATTTATTTATTGCTCATGCATCAACTTAAAGAGAATAACAACAATAACTAAAAATGAGACAATTAGCATAAATACATATTCCAGCCATTACTTATAAACCTGCTCCTTTCACAGATCAAAACATTTTACATTTCTTTAATAATCAGTCCCCTCCCCAAAAACCAGCCAAGTTACCAACGAGCCACATGTAAATATATTACATTATCTTTCCTGTGGTTTACATTTCATTTAAACAGTTTCCTCAGTTACGTCCCTGCAAACAAACCCAACAGTCCATTTTTCAACACATATAGTTTAAGAGGATTTTTACGAAGCAGAAACTCCAAAAACACTCATATTCTACCCCTATATCCAGCTCTGTAGGCAGGACTTAGTGCCTGACCTCCACGCAAAAGCACGTACGCATTTCATAACTACGATACGCACAAGCTCCGAACAACAGCAATTATTCAAACCAGTCAGTTCGACGCAAAACAAACGGGGACAGTCCACCCAAACTGTCACCTGGCTCCACAGCGAGTCCTCCTGAGACCTTCTACACGCATGTGCCATAAGAAGGTCATGTGAAACGCACGGCCGCTGCTCGTTTATCTGCACAGACCCACCGACACGTTTGCTCATTGATCTGTGCGGTTCAGGTGCTGCACGATAACGCTAACGCTAACGCTAACGGCTTCCTGCAGATAGCCACATATATCACGCTCCAACCAGACACAGAGTTATGTATAATTCAACGTGGCAGATTAGGAGCAAATGATGGAGCGAGATCGTTTTAACTGATAACGTGACCGACCAGACGTAAAGGTTCACTGTGTAACATTTCCACTAATATGCTCGTCTCTCCATCGTCAGGCCCCATCAAAAATAAGAAAAAAATACGAATTTTGAGGAAAAAATGCCTATTTTGAGTGAAATTTTCTGCCAGTGCAGTAAGAAATTTTCACTTACCAAGTTTTCTTAAAACAAGACGACATACGAATCTTGTTCTAAGCAGAAAACACTAGTTTCAAGTATTTATGGCAAGATTTTTCACCTTATTGGTTTGAGAAGGAAGTTAAAGAGGCTTAACCTGGACTGAGTTAATATAAAAAGTGCTTAGAATAAGTTGTAATATCGAGATAAGATAAATCAGAATAGAATATCTGAAACAAGTAAAAAAATCTCATCTTATTAAGTAAAAAAATCTTAAAGATGAATCTGCTTAATTCAAGTCAGTTTAACTATGCTAGAAAATCCTTTTTTGCAGTGGAATGTTCCGCAGTACAGCATTAAAGGGCCGACGTTACACTATTTTCTGATTTATGTTATAATGTTGTTTCCTCATCGCAAACACACCTGAAGCTGTGTTTTGTTTCATTCACATGTTTAACACACAAATCCTGCATATTTACGCTGAGCTCGTCCCTCAAACAGAAAACACTCCACCTCGTGATGTCATGTGGTGATACAGGAAGTGCTTCACTGCGTTTTTAAACTCCTTACACCTTCACTAGAAACATGTGGATAATTTCAGCCCTGGAATTGCGAATCTCTACTGACATGAAGGCAAAAGGAGCCGTTAACTTGAAAACTAACGCTTCATGACATCACAGGGTGGAACGGAGCATTTTGAGCTTTGGAGATGTAGACAGACTAATAATAAAAGAGTTACTCAAACGTGGGAATGAAACAAAACGCAACTCCAGGTCTGTTTTTGAAGAGGTAACAGGATTATAACGTGACTTAAAGCTCACAAGAGTCAGTTTTTGCGTAATATAGAACCTTTCCCATCAATTTCGGAGGAGGAATGTTCCACAGTGTAGCATTTAACACCTTACGCTGATTAAATTTCAGCAAAATTGAGCAAAAATACCTTTAAAAACCTGATTTGTTACTTTGACTTTGACTTGTTACTCCACAAATCTGACCTGCACCCTGTCCTAGTGCCATCTGCTTTACATAGAGCATCTTTAATCATTAGAATCAGAATCAGAATTTATTTTGTTATTTCAGTATAAAAATTACATAGAAATAAAACACTGCACACGGGTCCAGGTCATCAGCAGAGTAAAAAACAGTATAATAAACAGTGGAGATGTAACAATAACCAAAATATCGTAATATCGTATCGTCAAAAGTCCCTCAGTAATATCCTGGGCCATCACAGTACTGAAGTCTCTTTGCTTAAATACCCTGTTATGGTGCAGCAGGAGTTAAAAAAACAGAGGGAACTACATAGCCCATAATGCTTTGCTCTGTTTAACTGCAGACTACATGAAGAAATAGCAGTTTTCAATAATGAAGCACTTTTAAATGTTATTTCTTTGGATTATGACAGAACAAAAGTCTTGTCAACGCATTTAAAAAAGGAAAAGTACTGGTCCACATACTTTGTAATCTGTTATCAAAATGTTTAAATAAAATTGGAGGAGAAAAAAAAACAGTGTCTCCACAAAACGGTGCAATAAATATCGTACCGCGAAATGCATAATAAAAAATATATATCGAGGAATTTGGATATCGTTACAACCCTAATAAACAGTTTAAAAGTGTTGTCATGTTAGTATTTACAGTCACACATGTGCATTTAAACATGTTTAGGCAGATGGGGATTAAAATACAGCATGAAATATTGAGGAGCTGAGGCAGACTAATGAGTGTTTGATTTAGGGCTCACCCCAGAGACGGGTGCACGAGGCTAAAAATAAACTCTTCGGGGTAATTGGCCATGAAAGTGATTCCTCTTTGCTCTTAGCTTACAGCGCGACACTAACTCCCAGCTCATTCAAAACTCGTAAACCCTCTGAAGCGTTGTAATTTTGCTTGTAAGAAGTAAACTAAAGAAAACCACTTAAAGGGCCCCGATTTCGCCGTTTTCCGATGTTGTTTCCTCGTCAAAAACAGCCTCACATGTTTGTATTATTGTGTTTTAACTGTGTGACCTTATGATTAGGAATGCACCAAAGCTCTGTTGTTACTTGTGTAGATAAAAAAACATCTTCACGACACATTTGGATCCATTTTGTCTTATTTTATTTTTGTTTTAAGGAAATAAATGCTGTTTTCAGTATCTGATATCAGCCGGCAGTACTTAAAATCAGGCCCGCTGACAGAAACTTAGGGGCCCGGGGGCAAGACGCCTCCCGTGGGCCTCCCCTCTTATATTAATTAATACAGGCGTGTCCACACTTTTTTCATCCAGGGCCACATATTAAAACACAGACCGGTGTTAGGTGTGTTCAGATCTGTGCATTTATAACAGGTTTAATGACCCTCCAGACCTTCGTTCAGGCTCAGACCCTCAAGAGGACGAACTACATTTGCTTGGTGAAGGTAGATTTCAAAAACATGCAGTAAATTATAAATCTATTGTGTCGTGTATCACTATTGTACATATATAATCATTTGTTTTACGTCTGTGACTGTAATATATTGTCTAATGATTGTGATATTTTAGGTCTGGGACTAAATCTGAGCTAAATCCGGCATATTTACGCCAATTCGTGTGATTTTGTGCAAACTGTGCGCTCATTAAAATGCACTGTCCCATCCAAATAAACAGAAAGAATGAAAGGAAAGAAAGAAAAAGTCCTGCTCGTGGTAGTTTGGGCCAATTCACCTGGAAGCCTGAGGGCCAAAACTATTAGTCTGAGGCCCACACACATGAATTAATAGGAAGAGGGTTCAGTTCTGGGCCCCGGGACAACAGACGCCTTTGCCCCCCCTGTTTACGGCCCTGCTTAAAATTATACTTCTAGTACCTGAAAAAGCCTGATTATCAAAACCCCGCAGAATCTTCTCATCCCAAACAAGACTCAAACAAGACATTTGGTCAACACGCTACATTAGCTCGTCTCACTTTGCCGTCGCATGTTGAATTAAATGTTATAACGCACTGAACGGCAGATGATTTAACCAGAAGCACGACGCTGGAGGCTGGTTTACGCGTCTCCCGGCCCCTTTCGCCTCCTCTGAACCACGTGGGCCCCGGGGACACTACACACTAATGTGACAGGCGCATTGTCCGTGCCGCCCGCTCCCTCCTCCTCCTCCGGCACAACTACACGACTGTGCACACGCCAAAGCGTCCCACACACCCGAACACGCCGGCCCCGGCTCACTCCACAACCACATCCACATACGCTCGCTCATTAGCGCCACAAACAGAATAGCTGAGTGGGGAGGAGGAGAAGAAGAAGAAGAAGGAGAAGAAGAAGAAGAAGAAGAAGAAGAGGGGTAGAGGGGAGAATATTAGCGCCAGGCGGATTTTGGGGGATCACCATTACAATATATTAGGCTTAATCTCATTATAGGGAAGTCAATTTTTAATTAAAGCGGAATTATCAGGATCAAAATGAACTGGAGACAATAGATCACTGTGTTACTGAGTTGACGTTTTCCAAAACTGACCGATAATAATATAAAGAAGTCGACTTTTCAATCACAAAAGCATTATTTTCTGAAGCAGATTTACATATGTATTTTTCCATTTTAGTTCTGATGTGCTTTTGTTGGGTATGAGTATAAACAAGGGTATGAAGCAATATCTTTTTATACTTTTGTGTACTTTTTATATTTTGCAGAACAGTCACTTTTTGTGCCATACTTGAGCCTCAATCAAAATATGAGCAAACACTTTTTGGGCACATGTATAACGAACAGATAAATCATTTCATTAGCATTACTGGGGAAGAAATAGAATAAAATATAAGGTATCTAAGCATTGGATTGGTTTGTAAATACTTTAATATTCTGCCCGCAGCATGAATAAGTGAACTTAAGTTTGAGAGTTCAGAACCAAAACACACGCCAAAACATTACTGGAGTCCAAGTCTTACCATGGTACAGCCCTTCCATTGAAAATCCCAACAGAGGGAGCAGTTTTCGGCCCTCGGATGCAAATTAAAAGCGTAAAAATCCAGTATCTGTGTCTCCTCCGGGTCACCGCGCTGAGCTTTACGCCGCACTGACAGCTCGCAGTGGATTAAGCCACAAACTCCACCTCCTCCTCCTCCTTTTACTACAACTACGAGTGCATCGAATCAGAGCGGCGCGTGTAGGAGGGGAGTAAAAAAAAAAAAAAAAAACACACACGGGAAGCGGAGTTTTGGTGGGGAAATGGGGGAGGGAAGAGGATAGAATAGCAGGAGGACGGGGGAGTCTTTTTGTCCCCAGAGACGTGTGGACAGGAGACAAGCAGATGTACAGAATAGACTGGAAATGAAGAGGGAGATGCATAAATAGAAGAGCGGAAGGAGAGTTAAAAAGATTAAGCTACACAAGCATAACAAAGTGACATATATGGGTTGGTAATGAAAGAAGAAGCAGCGGCGTGATTTAAAATCAGGAAACCATGCTGAGATCCTGCAGGGTTTTTCTGCCTTTTCCTCTGCAGCGTGGCCCCGGGGGAAGCCTCCTCTCCCGCTCATAATCCCACTCATCCATCATCAGACTCATGTAGTGACACTGTTCCACTGCATTTGTTTAAGACGGGCTTATGTGTGTGCAGAATCAAGGTAGAGGCTTTTACAGGGGCTTTTTCATCACTACCGCAGAACTATGAAGTATATTAAAGGTTCAGTATTACCTAAAACTGACTAAACTTTAAGTAAGTAAAGTTTATTTATATACAGCGCTTTTCACAGACGTAGGTCACAAAGTGCTTCACATTCAAAAGATAAAAACAGCATTAGATACATAAATATTAAAGCTCTAAAACCTGAGAGGGCGGGAGCGCTGCTGGAAGAGAAATGTTTTTAATTTCTTTTTAAAATCATCTGCACTTTCTAGACCACATGTGTCAAACATGCGGCCCGGGGGCCAGATCCGGCCATCCAAGACCTTTAATCAGGCCCTCGGCTGATTTTTCTACTAAAATACTTAAAATTTTCAGATTTTTCTGTTAATTTTCTGCACCGTTCAGCATAGCAGCGTCTCCGGCGTTTCTGTACGTTGCGACTCCCACCAGAGCAGCACAAATGAAGACTTTCCTCTTTCCAAACGCTCTTAAAGGACGATCGTTTTGACTGTCGACCGTGACCCTCATCAGCAAAATGTCAAAAAATGAGAAAAGCAGAAGCTGAGTTCAGGATTTCCCAAGAAAAATAGTCTAATTCTTATTTGTTGACAGAGGTGAATGGGAAATCTGTGCTCAGTGTGTTTGGAACAAGTGGCGTTGCTCGAGGAATATAATCTTAAACACCACTACGAGACACGGAGAAAAATACAATAACTTGAAGAGAGAACTGAGTTTTCTGATCCGGCCCTTTTGGGATCAAAGTAGGTGCATACGGCCCCCGGACCAAAATGAGTTTGACACCCCTGCTCTAGACGGAGCAGGTGAGGAGGCGGATCGTTCCAGAGTTTAGTGGAGACGGCGTGAACAGATCTGTCGCCTCGTGTTTTAAAACTTGTCCGTGGAACCGTCGGCAGGTTTGGTGTGGTGGACCTGAGGGTGGAGGTGTGGTGGACCTGAGGGTGGAGGTGTGGTGGACCTGAGGGTGGAGGTGTGGTGGACCTGAGGGTGGAGGTGTGGTGGACCTGAGGGTGGAGGTGTGGTGGACCTGAGGGTGGAGGTGTGGTGGACCTGAGGGTGGAGGTGTGGTGGACCTGAGGGTGGAGGTGTGGTGGACCTGAGGGTGGAGGTGTGGTGGACCTGAGGGTGGAGGTGTGGTGGACCTGAGGGTGGAGGTGTGGTGGACCTGAGGGTGGAGGTGTGCGGCTTTATCAGGTCTGTTTTAAGTCTTAATAAGTTAATACGTTATTAACTCACAGGTTTGAGTCGGGCTGTGCAGAGCCTGGAGTCTGACGATACGATACATATCATGATCTGCATGTCACGATTCGATATATCCCGATATGTCCCGATATATCCCGATATATCCCGATATATCCCAATATATCCCGATACTAAAACAATGGACGATATATCGCATTTATGGGTAATTACTTCTGATCATATTGTGAACTCCACTCTGTTTTATGAGCATCATGTCTCTGTACATCACATGTGTCAAACATGCGGCCCGGGGGCCAGATCCGGCCCTCCAAGACCTTTAATCTGGCCCTCGGCTGATTTTTCTATTAAAATACTTAAAATTTTCTGATTTTTCTGTTAATTTTCTGCACCGTTCAGCATAGCAGCGTCTCCGGCGTTTCTGTACGTTGCGACTCCCACCAGAGCAGCACAAATGAAGACTTTCCTCTTTCCAAACGCTCTTAAAGGACGATCGTTTTGACTGTCGACCGTGACCCTCATCAGCAAAATGTCAAAAAATGAGAAAAGCAGATGCTGAGTTCAGGATTTCCCAAGAAAAATAGTCTAATTCTTATTTGTTGACAGAGGTGAATGGGAAATCTGTGCTCAGTGTGTTTGGAACAAGTGGCGTTGCTCGAGGAATATAATCTTAAACACCACTACGAGACACGGAGAAAAATACAATAACTTGAAGAGAGAACTGAGTTTTCTGATCCGGCCCTTTTGGGATCAAAGTAGGTTGCATACGGCCCCCGGACCAAAATGAGTTTGACACCCCTGCTGTACATTGTCCTTCAAATAAAAACTAACTTACGAACTGCACAGTCAGGAGAACCAAACCGTACGAAAGATATAATTTATTGCCTTTTTTAAATCATGAGAACAGTGAAGGCAACTAATGAATTTTAGTGAAAAATATTATTTTTAAAAATCGATTCAGACGCATTTTGAATCAATCTGAGGATTGTGCAATGAAGTGTCACGATGCATCACTGAAACGCTTTTTTCTTACACCCCGACGTTTGAGTTACCCGGGTTTATTAGTCCGTCTACATCTCCAACGCTCAAAACGCTCTGTTCCACTTTGTGATGTCATGTAGTGGTAGTTTTTAAGTTAACAGCTCCTTTTACCTTTAGTTCAGTTCAGTTTAGGGCAGTTCTCGGTCTAAAATCGTCCATACGTTTCTAGTGAAAGTGTGTGGAGTTTAAAAACACAGCGGAGCACTTCCTGCATTACCACGTGACATCACAGGGTGGAACAGAGTGTTTTCCTTTTGAGAACAGCCTAAATATGCAGGTTTGTGAGTTAAACATGTGTGAATGAAACAGAACACAGCCCCAGGTCTGTTTTTGATGAGGAAACGATGCCAGAACATAAAAATTGACGTTTTATATCGTCGTTTCCTCGCTGAAAACCTGCCCGTGGACAGATTTTATGCGTCATCCGCGCGTGTTTGAGTAATCCAGCGTTCTCTTCGGGGCCCCTTTTTAGCTACGACTCAAAATTCCCCCCCCCCACGGTCACAAATCTTTCGTTGCGGACGGCCAGAATCGCGCAGTTGTGAAAGAGAGAAAACCTTGGTTAGCACATCGAAGAGTGAAAGTTCCCATATTTCACAGCTGGAAAAGAAAGTGATTCTCGTCTGCGGCTCCGGGCAGAACTCAGCCTGCGATTCTGCTTATTACAGCGGGAGGTCCCAGTCTGTCAGCTCCCAGACACATGATATAAAGAGCATCAATGAACCCTGAACACACACACACACACACACACACACACACACACACACACACTGAACACACACACACACACACACACTGAACACACACACACACACACACACACACACACACACACACACACACACACACACACACTGAACACACACACACACACACACACACACACACACACACACTGAACACACACACACTGAACACACACACACACACACACACACACTGAACACACACACACACACACACACACACACTGAACACACACACACACACACACACTGAACACACACACACACACACACACACACACACACACACACACTGAACACACACACACACACACACACACACACACACACACACACTGAACACACACACACTGAACACACACACACACACACACACACACAGAACACACACACACACACACACACACACACACACACACTGAACACACACACACTGAACACACACACACTGAACACACACACACACACACACACACACACACACTGAACACACACACACACACACTGAACACACACACACACACTGAACACACACACACGGGGAGTGAGGAGGGGGCAGATCACAGGTCCAGTGGATTAGTACAGAGGCCAAGATGTCAGAGAAAGAAAGAAAGAGAAGAAAAAGAGAAAGAGAGAGGGACAATCAGGGTGAGAGAAGTAGAAAGAGAAAAGGGAAGGACACAGAGGGAGACAAAAAGAGAAGAAGAGAAAGAGGGAGGACGGGAGGGAAGGAGACAGAGAGACAAAGAGGGAGAAAGAGAAAGAAAGAAAGAGAAAGAAAGAAAGAGGGGGGCCGCACACAAACTCATTTACACGGTTCGTCCAAGCTCAGTCCTCTGTTTATGCTAATGAGACGCACTTTGATGGGTCAGAATGATCCCAGCGCCCTCTAGTGGTTCGTACAGTTTTCCTCTGAGTCCCTGGAGCACAGTCGAACATCGATGCACATTTGTATTAACAGAATAAATAAATGAATTTCTGTCACAGTTGTTTATGTCTTAATTAACAGTGAACAACTCCTGAAAGAAGCTTGTGAGAAACTTTTAAACTTATTTTTCCGTCTGGGGCATTGGGGTTTCATTCATTCCCTTTCATTGTTAACAGCGGTAGATCTGAGGTAAGGACACAGATTTTTGAGTCAGTATAATATAGTAAAATATAAAATGAGCACGAGTCTGAAAGAAGCAACAGAAACTGGACCAATAAAATGATTTTAGTAGAGATAAAAATGAGTTAGATTGGATATCGTCTTCCAAATATCGGTTCAGTCGATATCCTGGTTGGACATATACATTAATGTAATAAGAGGTTTACTGCTTGTAGTTGGACCGGTTTAAATTTCTGTTTACAAAGCTGTTCTTGTCCGTAACAGCGACTTTTGGATCGGCTTTGTCTTATTTCACACCAGTATTGACACATATTTAAATCCACAGTATCGGAGCTGTTATCAGAACAGAAAAAGTGTGCATCCCTAGATTTGAGTGAAAAATACCTTCAACATCAAGCAAAATATCAAGCAAAAAAGTATAAATCAAAATTCCAAATAAAAAAAAAAATCTAACAAAAAAATAAAATAAATGCATTTGCAATCAAATTATTTATGTAAAATGTGTGTAAAATATCTGTTTTTGCCTCATTTTTTTTGGTTATGATTCCAGCCTCCTTGTAACTTTTTTTGTTGTTTTGGTTTTTTTGGTATTTTGATTTACACTTTTAAAGTTACATTCTTCGAACTATTTGACTATTCGACTCAGAATTGTTTCCATATTCAAGTTATTAAGAAAGTGCCTGTCACCGGTTAGCAGATGTACAAGAGGAGATAATGTGACTATACAAGACAAGACAAGACAAGATAGTTTAGTGCAAAAAAGGAAAAAAGTCTGATGCAATCAAGATAAACAATAAGAATAAAAATAGAAATAATAATAATATAAAGTTTTTACAAAGAGAAAATGCACAAGAGCAGATGTACAAGAGTGGAAAATGTGAATTAGCTGAATCCTAAAAGCTGTTGTGTTGGTGAGGGGCACATGTGAAGACAACAGTGCAGGAGGCCACAGACGGGCAGCAGAATCAAACTTTTGTTGGTGCAGAGCGACGCTGCCGAGGCCGTGTGACCTCCACAGCTCCGTCCAGCCTGAATCATGATGTGTGATGTCATCTGTGTGGCTCCGGGCCAGTGCCGGCCTCACACTATCACTATGGGCTGTGTGTGTGTGTGTGTGTGTGTGTCTGTGTGTGTGTGTGTGTGTGTGTGTGTGTGTGTGTGTGTGTGTGTGTGTGTGTGTGTGTGTGTGTGTGGAGACAGAGTGAGCTCATATTACCACAAAGGACTGTCCCAGACCCATTGTCTCCCCGTCTGCATAAAACACCTGCAGCTTTGTGTATTTATTCCAGTGTAATTTTATCTCACATTTTGCAGATCGTTTTCAAATCGCTCCACGTGGTTTTCCTGTTAAACGCAGACTTCAGAATAACATAAAACTTCTTGGCGTTTAATGTTTTACTCATCGATTTTGCAGAAGTCAGCAGTGTTTTTCACTTCTCCGCCGTTTTTCTTTTCTTCCCTTTCATTTTCACCCATCAGTAGCTCAAACTTTTTACTTGCCTTAAGGCGACAGTTGAAAGTTTGAAGTAAACTCAAGAAAAACCGTCTGGACAGACCACAGATCACATCCTCATCTGCCTTTTCCATCATCAAACACCGTCTAAGGTCTCAGAATAACACCGTGGGCCATCACAATATATCGACTCTTTTCACTGTGGTGCAGCTAAAACAGAGGGAACTACATAGACCATGATGCTTTGCTCTGTCACAGTGCAGACGACATGAGGAAATAACTGTTATTGAGCACTTTTAAATCTTAGTTCTTTGGATTAGGACTAGAGATGTGCAGAAATATATAAATATCGTATTGTTTAATGTGATGGTACAGTATCGATATCGTGGGCTGCTGTATCGATATATCGCCAGTATAGAGTATTTTTTTGGTATATTTTACCAGAGCGCTACAGTTTTGTTGCTTGTTCAGAGGAAGGAGCCTCTTTTATGCAACACATTTGACATTTTCACTGTTTCGATGAGTAAAACGTTTGTGTTTCATATGAACTTTACACAAGAAGTGGTTTAACAAAGACTTTATGTCACAGCCGTTATTTTTATTGAACTGATTTGAAACATATCAAATCATATTGAATTGAAAGTTCACCATATTGAGATACGCATCATATTTTTGCCTGTGTATCGAGGGATTTATCATATCGGGAACTTACCCAGTTTTAATTATGACAGAACGAGGGACGGGCATTTGATTAAACTGTCTTAATCGATCATCGGGAAAATTAATGATCGATTTTCGATTAATCATTAACATTTTATATTAAAATTATCATCACAATTATTACTATTACTAATCTGCATAAATAAACTCAACTTTACAACATATAAACATAATGACTCCAGAGCCTCATCAGTGTGAGATCAGAATGTGTTTAATGCAGATTTAAACATTTGTTTACGTCTTACACAAACTAAACTTAAAACCTCATGACTCATTTGCATAAACTGTAAGAGCTGAAAAAAGCAGCTCTTTCCTTGTGCTGCTGCTTCAGCTTCTGTGGGACTAAAGGACTCGACTCAGTGAATATGAGTGTTCTCTCTGTGACTCAGTGAATATGAGTGTTCTCTCTGTGACTCAGTGAATATGAGTGTTCTCTCTGTGACTCAGTGAATATGAGTGTTCTCTCTGTGACTCAGTGAATATGAGTGTTCTCTCTGTGACTCAGTGAATATGAGTGTTCTCTCTGTGACAGAGGATGTTCTGCTGATGCTGAGTCTGTTCTGTGCGTATGTCGCGTTGCAGATGCTGCGTAAACATGTGAAACCGGGACACTCAAAAACCCGATCATACCCGGGACACTGATGTGCAGGGAAACACACTCTGAGGAATATAGGGATCTCCAAGGAGCCAGAGCCGAGACGTGGGACTGTGAGGCTCCAGAGTTTGTGCTCAGACCTCGACTCCTCAGGCTACGTTACACAGACACCGACATTCAGTTTGTCCATTAAAATTAACCTGATCCACCAAATTCTTTTGATCAATTATCAATTAATCGACTAATCCTGCCCATCCCTAATCAGAACCCAAGTTTTGTCAGCAATTTAAGATAAAAAAGTGGCATATTATATCGTATACATATCGATAAAAATAAATAAAATATGCAACACAAAATACTGCAAATACAACAATATTTTATCAAATAAAATCTGGTATATACATATCGTATCGTGACATGCATATCGGGAAAATATTGTCCCGAGAGATTTGGATATCGTTACATCTCTAATGATCTTTTGTTTTCGCAAGCGCATTCATGACATTAAAAAACTGCAAACAAAAAACCCACGACGGGCCACACGCTAAAGCGAAACAGAGAAATACTAAAAGACGACACCTGCACAATATGATTCACCAACATCGACTCTAAAAAAAACAAAGACGTGGCTTCAAATAAAGGAGCCGGTAAAACTTTTAGAAGCTGCTCTTGAAAATAAAGAAATGTATAAACCCATGAACTAGAACGGCCCATAAGTAAAAATTCATTCAGAATAAAAGAATTCCGACTGAACTTTCCAAGAAGACGACACAAAAGTGGAAAAACGACGACTATTGTAAACATAAAGTAGGAAAAAGAAGCTCACCTAAGATTAAGTGATACGATTACTAAAACTTTCCATATCAGAGCCATTATGTCTCTGTCCTGTCCACACAAAAGCACACAAAAGATGAATGATTCTGTAGTCCCCACCGCAGAAGCAGCTAACGGCGCTGGCTGACTCACACTTTAATCAGTTTAAGCTGCGTTAAGTCGTGCTTCTTGACCACAGCCAAAATTACATTGCACAATATTTCACTCCTTGGCTTTCACAAACTCTCAGCGTGTAATGGTGGACGCTCAGTGCCAGCCTCATTTTTAAGGGCCAATCACACAGTCAGCAAAATTTCTCACTTGTCAAACTGTAATTGCTCCTTTTTTATAAACAATCTTGCTTTTCCCTGAGGTGTGGGAAGCTAACAGAAAGCACTACTCAGTCTGAAGCTCTTTAAAATCTAAACTCTGAGCTTTGTTTTAACACAATCTGATCAGAATGAACTGACTTGGCTGGAAATACAACTACAGGTGGGATGATTTGTGCTGTTAAATAAAATCTCAAAATTACAGTCACCAGCTACTTAGCATCAGCCAACAGTTTTCCCATTAAGTCACTTTCACCTTTTTGTTGAAAATCAAACAGTTAAACAGGACCAAGAACGCTCGTGTTGATCACAGGCTCCTGAAAATGTGCTGTTTAAATCCATTTTGTATTTTTTCGATTTTTCAGACAATCTTAAAGCTTTTTCTTCAGAGTTTGCTAATATATTAACCGCTAAACATTCCACCAATAGAGACAGATGTAGAACACCCTCAGCACGATGTTACTGCAAAGTAGTGCCCAACCGAGATATCGGTTGGCCGATATTATCGGCCGATGCAGGCTCTTGGAAACATATCGGCGTTCGGCCAAAATCTTGCAAATCTGGGCCGATATTCCACGTGGACGTGTTTTACCTCATTATAAAGCTCAGAGTCTCTATATTCTGCCCATTTAATCCAGTTTACAGACAGATAAATGTCCTAATATGTGGCGCCACATCAGTATTTATCTGCAGAGTCATTTGTTTGTGTCCATTATGGCCCTGAATGCATCACCATGTGTGTTTGTTTACACCGTGTGCATAGATCCATGTGCACATATACGTCTATGTGCACAACACTGAGATTGTGTTGTTTTTGTGGCCGCTCAGTGTGAGTCTGGATTAAAGGACAGTTCTTAGTGCTGATCTGAGAGGAGCCTGTGTGAGGCTGAGTGTTGAAATGTGTCGGTCTGAAGCTCATTTTGGTTCTTTCTCATTGGTTAGCGATTAGCTGCTGTAGCTCGCACACATAAACAGGCTGTTTTCTCTTCTGTTAGCGACTGTAAAGTGACTATAGTGGCCGTGTATATGTTACTGGACACACACTGATATGGAAATGAGCTGTGAACAGAGGTGTGAATTATCCGCATTTAGCAGATCACTAACAGATTACTGTGGCGCACATGCATTTACCGCTAAAGGCTAACAGTGGTAATTTACTTACAGAACTTTCTTTACTGGCGAGAATATCGTACAAAAACACCATTAGTCCGACCGACTGTTTAAACATGACGTAAAGAGGCAGAAGAACAATAAATGTCGCCTAAATAAACCCAATAAAAAATCCAATAGAGCCAAACCTAAATTTTATAAACAATTGAAGATTTACAGGGATTTTTACATATATCGGCAGCTCCAACTCCCATTTTATCGGTATCATATCGGCCGCAACAAAATCCATATCGGTCGGGCCTTAGTGCAAAGTATCAGTATAAGATGCAAACCAAACCCCTGTGTCGTGTCCGGGCTGTATCCTGTCATATAAAAACCGGCAGCTGGATGAGAAAAGCTGCGTGGGATTTAAAAACAATAGTGACATCCTGCATAAAGCTAAAACTAGATCCAATCACAAAGACCCATTTAGTCCAAACAGGAGCGATAGGGGCACGAGGGTCTGACCTGCACTTGAAACTGGGATTTTCCAATTCAGGGGTAAATGCTTTAGCCATTGTGTTATTTAGTAGTTTAGTTTACTTTCTGTCTTCATCCCATTGCCAAATAACACAAAAGAATCAGCACAAAAGAACAAAATCGGACCTTTCCTCATTAGTTTTGGAGATGCCTTGATCTTTATCTCTGATCAGTACAAAACTACATAAAAGACTACTGAAAATATCATCTTTACAATATCGATTCATCCAATATCCTCACTGGGAACAGAGACTGATGTAATAAGACTATTTACCGGTTGTAATTGGCCCAGAAAGTCGTATGTTTGAAGGAAATAAATGCTGTTTTTAGTCTCTGCACTGGTATCAGGGATCGACAGATACTTAAAACTATAGTATCAAAATCAGTATCGGAACTGAAAAAGCCGGATCGGTTCCCCCTATTAAAGAAAATACTATATATTATTGCCCTTTGAGTATCGAAATCGGTATCAAGTATCAAGACTTTCCCTCAAAAACTTTGATTGAAATGAAGTTCAACATTTTTTCAAACACAAATGGGCCCAGAAATGGAGAATTTTGTGTCGTGAGGTCAGGTGAACTTTACAGAAATTCCAGTAATTCTGGTAACTGTGGCTGGAGTTTGAGAGTAAATAGATGAAGAAGCAGCTCCTAAACTCTGGGTTAGGACGGTGATATTGTTTGGTTTCAGATGGTATCACAATAATATTCTATAGGCCAATATTATTTAATGCATTTTAATATTTTTGTTGTAATACAGCCTCGTCTTGTGTCTGGTCAGTAATAGAAATGATCAGGTTCCGTATTTGGGATTTACCTTTTGTATATTTTATGATAAAGTGCAGTGATGTCACCAACATTCTTCAGACCAGTGTTATTTAATACAAATCAGGAACAGCTAAAATTAATATTGTTAAAATGCAGATTTTTTTTGCCATACAGTGATTACTTGGGTCTAGACACTGATGGAAATGACCAGGTTCAGCATTTTTCCCTCGTCTGGGAGTTTGACGCCGCCGCACTGCAGAATCTGAAAACCACCAATAGTGAGAATACAAAAGAGTACGACAATACGGCAGAAAAAGGTCAATTTAAGTCAAATCAAACTTAATATTAGACTTGTTTAATAAAATAATGAATGCGTATTGTATTTTTTTCTTCCGTAAATGGATTTTAAGACCATCTTGCAACAAATACATATTGTTTTAGACCAGGGGTGTCAAACTCATTTTGGTCCGGGGGCCGTATGCAACCTACTTTGATCCCAAAAGGGCCGGATCAGAAAACTCAGTTCTCTCTTCAAGTTATTGTATTTTTCTCCGTGTCTCGTAGTGGTGTTTAAGATTATATTCCTCGAGCAACGCCACTTGTTCCAAACACACTGAGCACAGATTTCCCATTCACCTCTGTCAACAAATAAGAATTAGACTATTTTTCTTGGGAAATCCTGAACTCAGCATCTGCTTTTCTTATTTTTTGACATTTTGCTGATGAGGGTCACGGTCGACAGTCAAAACGATCGTCCTTTAAGAGCGTTTGGAAAGAGGAAAGTCTTCATTTGTGCTGCTCTGGTGGGAGTCGCAACGTACAGAAACGCCGGAGACGCTGCTATGCTAAACGGTGCAGAAAATTAACAGAAAAATCAGAAAATTTTAAGTATTTTAATAGAAAAATCAGCCGAGGGCCAGATTAAAGGTCTTGGAGGGCCGGATCTGGCCCCCGGGCCGCATGTTTGACACATGTGCTTTAGACACTGCAGAAATGTAAACAATACTTGAACTGATGCGTAAACGAGGAACAGCCCCCAACACGGTGCATCTCATGAGTGTTTTCCTCCTCTTCTCAGAACGACAGTCGCTCCACAAAGCCTCTGTGTCCCTCCGTGACTCAGTGTAAAGATGCTCAGACTCTCACAGACGCTGGAATCTGTGAGAAACCGGGAAACGAGCCGCTGCACAGAGCTGCACAGAGCTGCACATATCTGCTCCAAAACACAGGCCACGATTTAACGCTCCTCTTCCATCTTAAATCGTTTTGGAATAATGTTTAGAATATACAAAGCTAATTTTATAGGCCGCGAACAAACCCGTGCAGCGCGACGGCCAAGGATACGGCGGCTGCAAACGTGAGAATTTACAGTCTCCATATTTTAAATCCACGTCTGTGTTTTGTACTAAAAGTCAAGTGATGCAAACGGGATTTAAACTGAAGCTGCTGCACCAGATACAGCGATACTTCCTCTCACAATGATCCACATTTGTAGGCGTAATGCTTAAAATTGTGACATCCCTGCCACAAGAACTGCTCAGTCCTTCTCCCTCTTCTCTCATTCGTTCATCCCTCCTTTCTCTTGCTCTCTCTCTTCTCTTCTTTGCCATCCTCCACTCCCTCCCTCCTCTTCATCCCTCCTCACAGTGCACAGCAGAGGCCGTTCACTCAATCCCTCCTGCTCTCTCCTCTCCCCTTTCTCTCTTTATCCCCCCTCTCTCTCTGCCTCATTCTCTCTCCTGCTCTTCTTTCTCTCTCTCCTCCTATATATCTCCTTATTCCTACTCTCTCCCCTTTCTCTCCTCCTCCTCTTTCTCTTCTTATTCCCACTCTCTCCCTCCTCTTCCTCCCCTCCTCTCAGTGCAGAGCAGGGAGTCCCTTATCTCCTCTCCTCTTTCTCCCTCTCCTTCTCTTTCTACCCTTATTACCCTTCTCTCTCCCTCTTGCTTTCTCCTCTTTCTCTCCTCCTCTTCTTTCTCTCTTTCCTCCTAGTCCTACTCCAACTCCTTATTCCTGCCATCTCCTCTCTCTCTCCTTATTCCCCCTAGTGCACTACTCCTCTCCTCTTTCTCCCTCTTCTCCTCTTTCTACCCTTGTTACCCTTCTCTTTCTCCCTCCTACTCTCTCCTCTTCCTCTTGCCCTCTCTCCTCCTCTTCTTTCTCTCTTTCCTCCTATTCCTACTCCTTATTCCTGCTCTCTCCTCTCTCTCGCTCCTTATTCCTCCTCCTCTCCTCCGTGCAGAGCAGGGAGTCCCTTCTCTCCTCTCCTCTTTCTCGCTCTCCTCCTCTTTCTCTTTTTACCCCCCCCCTCTCTCCTCTCCTCCGTGCAGAGCAGGGAGTCCCTTCTCCCTCTCTCCACATTCATTCATCACTGACACTGCAGCAGTGGCCTGTGACAGAGGAGCTGCTCTGAGGAAAGACCTGTTCCCCTCATGATGTCACATCCTGCTTTTCCTTCCTCTTTTCAGCTCAGTTCTGTGGAATTTGGAGTTTAATGCAGATTTTACAGTGTCCGTGGAAGCGCAAAGTGGATGTTTTTATAAAGAGATTTGTTAGATTTTCAAATGGTGAAAAAGTAGAGAGACGTGTGCGAATGAAACAAAACATAACTCCAGGTATGTTTTTGATGAGATAACAACATTATAACATGGCGTATTCCTCACAAAAGACATTTTTTTTGTAATATAAGTCCTTCAAAAACAATAAAACCCTTTGTTAATACGACTTGTTAAGTGGAAGTCACGTAAAATCTTCCATCTACTGTATTTGTTGTCCAAGTAGTTTCCCTTATGGATCAATCACATTGGCCTAAATCTAAGCTTATTCTCCAAATGTCCACTGTCTCCTCATGTCCTACTTTATCTCCATCAGGTCCACAGGAAGCTCTTCACTCCGTCTGCTCATCCTGCCACTTCCTCTCAACAACATTACTACTATTCCCATTTAATCAGTGTTTTCTTGACCAATCAGTGCAAACAGTAGTTGAAATATCAATGAACCCAAACCACGAATGGTCCCATTGGTGAATAGTAAAGCAGAGCATGAGTTTAGGCAGTGCTGTGCAATGACCTTTGCCTGAAGTTTTGATCCCACATTATGTATAACAATAGATTCAAATACTAGTTCAGCGATTTTACTTCAGCTTTCTGTCAAATCTCAATGCTCCAACCGCTGAAGAGCTGAGGGCAATTTTAGTACATTTCTCCTCGCCTGGATTTTTTTCTTAATTTTGCTTTTAAAACTGCCTCTTTTACCCCCTAATGAAGTGTTCTACCTCCTTTTTCAATAGTTGTGTCATGAGGCTGTGATAAAAGCTACAGGACCAGAAATAGAGATGGAAAAAAAAACAGAAAATAAAATTCACACTCTTTTATACAAAACCCACAGCAAACATGTAGAAACAACTTTTTGGACATAAAAAATGCTTAATTTAGGGCCTGAGCTACAAAAATGCAAAATCTCAAGTCTGTAAGTAAATTAAAAATCTCCTTATTGCCCTAAAAACAAAAAAAGTGCAGTGGCTCCATGACTTTCCTGGTCCAGTCCTGGAAACAGCTCCTGTCAGGTCCAGGGCCAGAGCCACAGCACTTCTGCATTTCCAGGTGTTTATTACATTTGGATTTGTTCATTTGGACTGAAATAAACCTTTAAATAAAAATAGAAAGAGATGCACAATTACACACACCAAGATGTGTCATTTTCCATGTGTGTGAGAATTAACTCCACTTAGAGCGACTTTTTCCCTCGTTATAAACACACACAGTCAGAGGAGTCGACCATCTTGACTCACTTCACTCTTTGGCAAAGTTTGGCTCGATCAAAATGGACGGAGCGCATGAGTTTGGGGAAAACAAAGTTCCTATTGGACACTCGTTTTGCTCCCGTCATCACACAGCGTGAGTGTGACGTAGGATAAAGCCGCAGAAATGTACGGAAACCTCTATGTCTGCACTTTCAGAGGGGAAAAGGACGTTTCTGTCTTTTACCGTTAGAAAGTTCTGCGCGGTTATAGAAACATATTCCTCTGTGTCGTATATGATGTCGTAGAGTCTTCGAGGGTTAAAAATCAGACCTTGGATTCAGTCGGATTTATTTAAAGATGTGTAACATTTCTAGTGGAGAGTCGCCGCCTTTTGTCTCCATGGAAATGTTATGGCTTTGTCTAGAATGTTCCACAGTATAGATTAAACCTATATATCACTAGGGAGACAAGCAGGTTACAGCTCTATGCTACATTACAGTTCAGATCTGTGGAGAGTCGCCTCTGTTCACAGCAGGAATTATGGTATTTTTGCACAATAGAAACAACCGTAATGAATAAACGCTGTATGGATCTGTTTAAAGTCATACCATGGAACATTCCAGGCAAAACAATGACAAACTCCATGGAGACGAGCAGGTAAAAAAAGTTACACAGTGCACCTTTAAATATATCTTCAAAAGCATTCTCCAGTAAAATCTGCAAATGTGTTTACTTAAATACACGATTTCATCTCGTAAACAAATCTTTATCACAAAGATGTTTTAGTTTAAGTGTTGCTTGGCTCCAGAGGAAGAGGGCGTTTCCGTGACGATCCCAGGGGCCCGTGGTGTTTTAGGATGTACTGTAAGTGCAGGGGCCGCTTCCTGAACCCTCTGCTCTTCATACGCACGTGGGAGGAGGCAGGATGAGGTCCACAGACAGAATCATCCACACACTGCTCAGTCACCGCCGGCACAGTCCACCACAAACGAATCCAAATCGCAGGTTCAGTGGCCGCAGTTATCAAAGAACAAGAGAAGAAACGTAAGAAGGATTTGGTCTTCCGGTATACTTGGCAAATAAAGTAGGGCTGTCAGTGTTAACGCGTTAACACATGCGATTAATCACAAAGAAATATCGCACGAATGTTTTTTTAACACAGATTAACCACACAGTTTATTTATGCTCCTCTGTGGAAAGCGCGATGGTGCTGAAAGGCGGCGCAGGTTATTAGGTCAGTGATCAGGTCCATATGTGACTTTAGATCAAACTAAAGTAGTTTGCAGATGTCGCAGTGATGAACTCTCTTTCCACAGAAGCACAAGTTTAAAACACCAACTTAAAGCAAAACACGGGTTTGATTCAGCGGCAGAAACGACGATACTGCACCAACAACAAACTGAGCACGACAAACAGCGGCAATGGTGTCAACGAAACTACCAGCGATAGAAAAATGTCAATAATATAACTTTTTGATAATAAATTGCATTTTTTGGTCTTTTTTTGATGAATTATTAACTGCGATTAATCCTGATTAATCAAAATTCTAAAGTGTGATTAATCTGATTTAAAAAATGAATCATTTGACAGCACTAAAATAAAGATGCTTTGTTCCCCAAGTTTTTCAAGTATTTTTCATAGTATGTGTAAACAACACACTGGTCTGTCAAAAATGACCTTTATTTGTTAAAGATACTGAAAAATCTTGTTGTTAGTGTCGTTAGAGCTACAAAATATTCTAAAAATGTTCTATTTCTTTATCCATATATATTTTCTCCTGTTTTCTCTGTAATTCTGAATCTGAACAGAATCCTACGATGTAAATGTCACTTTTTGCGGGTCTGTCACGTGTTTGTTTCTATGAATATGTCGTTTCTCCGCCTGGAATGTTCCACAGTGCGACATTAACCAGCTGCACCTCACATTTATTCAATCACAGGTTACGGAACAGGCATTCTGACCGAGTTGCCTCTCCACAGATCTGACCTGTAACATACTGCGGAACATTCCAGGCAAAGCAACAACACGGAGAAAAGCGTTCGAAGGACCCTCCGCCAGAAAAGTGACACAATGCACCTTTAAAATGTGCACAAATCCCGAAACAGAATCTGAACAGAATCCTACTTTTCGAACATCGCAAATCAAATCGCAAACACACGCAGTCGTCGTCAGGAAAAAAATATTTCTTCCCAAAAATTGCAGCTCTTCTCTATAAATCCTGCTGCCAGAAGTTACCGAGTCAATACAAAGAAGCAAGTCAGCGGCTCACAACTGTGCATTCATGTGTTTCCCTCCCTGAAGTTAAGTCTGCAAATATATTTATGCGAGATGTGAGCTCATTTACAGCTGGAACAAATGCACCAGTCACTGAGCAAAGCACCGTATTTACACAGAAAACAAGCACACATGGTAAACGTTAGGGATGCGCCCACACCGACACTGCCACACGGGCTCAAATATCGGAGCCAATACTGTAAAATGAGCCGTATCGGGTATCGGTGATGATATCGGTTCAGCGGATATCCCAGTTGGCCTTTGATTAGGTGTAACGGGAGAATTTAAAGGCTGATTTTTCCTAGAATGTCTCATTTTTTAAACTTTTATTCACATGAAGGAGCTCTAAATAACAGCTGCATAACACAATTGGATCGATTGTGTAAATTAGACCATTTTCTGTCTCCATACAGGGACTCGGTAAATACATTTTTTTTGTTTGAGATGTCATTGCTCCACAGTGTGACGTTAAACAGCTCTACCTTATATTATTTCAATTACAGGTGGTTTTATAGCTCAAAATACCTAGAAAAACAGGCGTTCTGACTGTGAGCGGCATCGCCTCTCCACAGATCTGACCTGTAACTTAGTCGGGTTTGGTCTCCATGAAGATAGAAAGGTTTAATGCCGCACTGTGAAACACTCCAGACAAAACATTGAGCTTTTTTGATTCGATGCTCACACATGTGTATAGATGTAAATATGTCACTGATGTAAATCATTATCACTATTTTTATCTTTTATCTTATTGTATTTTTGAAAACTTGATTCTAATTACATGTTCTTGGTCGGTTGCATCTGTAACAAAGAAAATTTCCCCTCGGGGATGAATAAAAGAAATTCTGATTCTGAAATGAAATGACTTATAGCAGGAATCTCCAGCCTATAGCTCAGGATCTGCTGGAGCTGTCCAGCCCCGTCCACAGAGCTCTGGGATTTATGAAACACCATATTTTTCTGCTTATATATTACATTTTTCACACTGACCCCACAGACCAAATATATATGAATGGACAGAGCGAACGCGCTCAGGATCTTGTCGTCTCTCTCTGTATTTAGGTCTTAAAATGTTCGTATGAACCATGAACCACATGATCCTGAATATAATTTTTTTGCTATTTTGTCCGTCCAAAAAATCCTCTTCATAACATAGAGCCTGGCTCCAGATTCACTCCTGTAACCGGGAACACCGGGAGCACCGGGAGCTTCATTTGAGCTGAACATTTGATTTCTATAACTCGCCTTTCAAGACGACAACTCGGTTCTTGGTCTCTGATTTTATAAAGTAAATTTCCCTCAAAAAGTGAGACTTATATACACTCAACAAAAATATAAACGCAACACTTTTGTTTTTGCTCCCATTTGTCATGAGATGGACTCAAAGATCTAAAATTCATTCCAGATACACAATATTACCATTTCTCTCAAACATTGTTCACAAATCTGTCTAAATGTGTGATAGTGAGCACTTTTGCTTTGCTGAGATAATCCATCCCACCTCACAGGTGCCACATCAAGATGCTCATCAGACACCATGATTAGTGCATAGGTGAACCTTAGACTGCCCACAATAAAAGGCCACCCTGAAATGTGCAGTTGTTGCTTTATTGGGGGTCTGGGGTTGCGTTTATATTTTTGTTGAGTGTATGTTTTTTTTTTCTTCATTACACATTCTTTGGCTGGTGCGACTTATAGTCCGAAAAATACGGTACATGTATTGTGCTGAATAAGTAAAATCCCATTAATTAAATGTCTATCCCCATTGTACATGTGTCACTTTGATTCCTAACTTTGTGCACTAATAAACTGATAATGGTTCATGTTTTATGGGCGTCTCCCTGAGCCTCATCTAAGGTTCTTTTATTGGCTCTTTTATTTACTCACTTTCTTATCCCTAGTTGCTCTCTGGCTTTTACATTTGCACAGGTAACTCACCAGAGAAAAAGGCTGGAGACCCTTGACATGTAGTATAAAAAGTAAAATAATTGGTAATTTTCCAGTTTTGTAATTAACCTGTAAATGTTACATCTGCTGCATGGTCGAAAACGTAATATTAAAGAACCTACAAAAACTATGAGATCCTTTCAGAATTTATACGTATCATGCAATTCTTACTTGAATGTTTTTACTCGACGGGAAACGGGAACCATTCAGATCCAATTAATCTACTTTCCTAATCTACTGTCCGACTTTGTTACACTTTGAGCACTTGTACATTTCCATAATCCGATCTCTCCAGTAAAAAGCCAAAGCAGACGGAGCAGACGGAGCAGACGGAGCAGACGGAGCAGACGGAGCAGACGGAGCAGACGGAGCAGACGGAGCAGACGGCCTGAGTGCTGTGCGTCATATACAGGCCTGTGTATAACATGAAAAGACAATGCGGCTCACTGGGTTTTCTGTAATGTGGTGAGCTCCTTCTGTAAGAGCCCAGTCGAGTGATTCTATAAATACAGGCCTCCTGCGCTGCTCTGCAATTTAAACACACGGAAACACCAACACACACACACGCAGACACAAGAAACACCAACACACACACACGCAGACACAAGGCGAGTGTGTGTGTACAGGACTATTCGGACACACAGTAGTTCAAAGTGAGTTACGGAATCACAATCAAATAAACATCACAAAATTAACCTTAAAAAAAGACGAGAAAAAGGCTGCGTAATAAAATCCGCTCAGTCATATGCGCGCACACACACACACACACACTCAGTGCCACGCCTGCCCTGCTTTACCCCGGGCAGGTTCAGTCAGGTGCCGTCTGTTGCCGTCTGTGAAATGAGGGCGGCAAAGGGAAGTGCACGTGTCCTCGGCTGTGACACTGTGAGATAAACTGCAGGCCCCGGGGCACCAGGTTTTACTGGTGCAGCGCTGCACGTTTGTACTCAACTTCAAAAAGACTCTGGAAGAATTTTGGAAGGAAAAGAAAAAACTGAATGTATTGTATTGAATGTACTTGAATGTGTATTATAAGGTCAGGTAATAATGGAGATAAAACCACGGCACCACAGCAGTGTCGTCATCAACGGCTCATTCAGAGTTGTATTTTGATTCATACATATGTGACTAATCCTGTACTGTCCTGTGTCTGGGGCTCGAGTACTCAGAAAAGTTTGTTTTCACCTACCCCCTACCCCCACCCACGTTCGTGTACTAACTTGTGTTCATACAAAATGACTCTGGGTCTGGGTCATGCATACAGGACACGAAAATGTTGTATAGCTAAAAAAGAAAGAAAAAGAAAACAGCAAAAATAAAAACCCATCATGAAATACCCACTTTTTGCAGTTGTTGTAACGCACCTCGATAAACGAGAAGCGCTGTTTTAACGTCCTGATGATCCTGATTCTGAATAAAACTCTTTATTAAACCGTTTTGGTGTAAAGGGGCATGAGCTGCTTAACTTATCAAGATCAATCATTTCCACATTCACAAAAAGTTGATTAGTCCAGTTCATACACATAAGATAAAAGGCTCCATCCAGTTTTTTTTTAATTACAAAAATCAAGTTCAATCTGAGCTCATCAGACTTTTTACACCCAAACACCAGAGTCACGTGGTCTGAAGGAAGTGACCTGTGTGACCCGACTCAGAGAAACTTCTGAAGACGACGAATTCCTCTACGGCCAGAAGCTCAACCTGATGGAGGAGCTGTGGAAAGCACCAACCCACATCAGCCCTGGACTGTGTGAACAGGTCCAGACGTTTCTAACTCTGGAGGAGCGAGGAGAACCTGACGCTCTGGATCCTCCGTCCAGGTGAGGAGCTTTGTCTTTGCACCGTGTTCACCTGTATGATTCATGACTAAGAACGAGCATCCGATTAAACTGTCTTAATCGATCGTCGGGAAAATTAACTATTGATTTTCGATTAATCATTAACATTTTATATTAAAATGATCATAATTATTACTGTTACTAATCTGCATAAATAAACTCAACTTTACAACATATAAACATAATGACTCCAGAGCCTCATCAGTGTGAGATCAGAATGTGTTTAATGCAGATTTAAACATTTGTTTACGTCTTACACAAACTAAACTTAAAACCACATGACTCATTTGCATAAACTGTAAGAGCTGAAAAAAGCAGCTCTTTCCTTGTGCTGCTGCTTCAGCTTCTGTGGGACTAAAGGACTCGACTCAGTGAATATGAGTGTTCTCTCTGTGACTCAGTGAATATGAGTGTTCTCTCTGTGACTCAGTGAATATGAGTGTTCTCCCTGTGACTCAGTGAATATGAGTGTTCTCTCTGTGACTCAGTGAATAGGAGTGTTCTCTCTGTGACTCAGTGAATAGGAGTGTTCTCTCTGTGACTCAGTGAATATGAGTGTTCTCTCTGTGACAGAGGATGTTCTGCTGGTGCTGAGTCTGTTCTGTGCGTATGTCGCGTTGCAGATGCTGCATAAACATGTGAAACCGGGACACTCAAAAACCCGATCATACCCGGGACACTGATGTGCAGGGAAACGCACTCTGAGGAATATAGGGATCTCCAAGGAGCCAGAGCCGAGATGTGGGACTGTGAGGCTCCAGAGTTTGTGCTCAGACCTCCACTCCTCAGGCTACGTTACACAGACACCGACATTCAGTTTGGCCATTAAAATGAACCTGAGCCACCAAACTCTTAATGATCAATTATCGATTAATCGACTTAATCCTGCCCGTCTCTATTCGGGACCTGTCGTTCACGCTGGAGCATCGTTTGTGTAGTTTCAATGAGTAGCTATAAAACTGTTCATAATGTGTCTGCTCCGTCGCCTTTTTCTTGTCTCTCGCTGTTTTCATTTGGCGATAAATGCACAGATAAAGTTGTTCTCTTCGGTGCAAACACAAAACTTAATGGTTAAGCCGTAGTTAAGAAGAAGAACCGCGGGTTTGGTGAACAGTTTGGCCAATAATCAGATTTGTATTTACGAAGGTATTATTCCTCCAAATGAAGTCAAAATGTGCCAGTCATCAGGACCTGTCATATGAAAGACTGAAAGTGATTCCTCCGCTCTAATCTCCAGCGCACTTAAAGGCTCATTTGTGCAAAGCAGCAGCAGAGCAGGGTGTGACCGGTCGAATCCTCATGATTAAAAGCAGTTATTCATGTGTCGTGTTTGGTCACGGCGAGCGAGCGGGAGACGAGCGGCTGGAGCGGAACGAAACACAAACTCGACACCAACGAATACGGGATAATTACCCACGTCTCCTTCGTATACGCTAAGAAACATGACCGCAGACCTGTCAGAAATTAATGATTTTCCTGTCAGTGCCGTGGTTAAAAGGAACAGATTACACCATTTTCTGGTCTGTTATGATGTTGTTTCCTCATCAAAAACACACCTGGAGTTGGATTTTGTTTTTTTCGTTCAGATGTGTTCGGTTATCACACAAACGCTGCACATTTAGGCTGAGTTCTTCTCTCGGACTGAAAACACGTCATGTGGTAATACAGGAAGTGCTCCGCTGTGTTTTTAAAGTTAAAATTCATCATCTCTAGAGTCATTTGGATGATTTCAGCCTCAGACTCGACCATCTCTACTGAACTAAAGGTAAAAAGCGGCTGTTAGCGCGAAAACTACCGCTTCATGACATCATGAGGTGCAACGGAGCATTTTGAGGTTTGGAGATGTGGACAGACCAATAATGGGTCACTCAAACATGTGAACGAAACTAAATACAGCTTTAGGTATGTTTTTGAGGAGCTAACAACATTATAACGTGGCTTTAACTGTGGTGCAAAAATAGAAATAACCTTAGTACACGCTACATTTCCTTTACTGTCTGAAGTTAAATGGACAGATAACAAAATTTGAACGTGATTTTAAGACGGTAAATGTCTTTTCTCATGTTTCTATTTGTCAGATAATTTCTGTGTATATTAGAGGAGTTTTGCTCTGTAACAGTTCTGTAATTCCCTCGTGTGGGGTCACGATTTCCAACTCAGAAGTCAAATTTTAAACCTAAAAATTGCAGAGTGTGAATGTTTTTTTCCAAAAATCTTAAATATAATGATCTTAACTGTGTTTTAGTAAAATGAACAGTGTATCTTTAAACATGCAATCTGTAACTTTTCCGTTGAAGGAACCGTGACAAGTTTGTTTCCATTGAGAAAACAAGGCAAAGCCACTTAAGTTTAAAGCCCTGCAGCGGATTTATCCCAACAAACCTTCACACTTCACCACAAATATAAAGTGCACCAAAGGATATTTTGGGTTAATTATGTTTAATATAAATATACAACAGCAGCATCATCCTCCAGTTTCAAGCCTGTTAAACGCTCGCAGACGGAAGGGCATCCAGCTTAGAACCTGCTCAAAATCAAGCTGCAAATCACGACTGCGTTAAGTTTTACAATGAAGGGAGGATCCAAAAGCAAAGAAGATTCATTCCTTCCAATTCCCCTGCATGGTTTAGTGTTCAGAGAGTCTCATAGTCTTTCTTGGATCGTATTTTAATAAACAATAGGCCCGTTACCATAATTACTACACCGAGTTATCGTTCAGGATATGAAAACTGGACCAAAATACAGTATTTTGAGGGTCAGTATTTATTGTGTGTACATTTTCTTTGCAATACTGGGAATTTTTTTAATTCTTTTTTGGCTATATGATAAGATTTGACCCTCAGAATATAAAATAAATTACTTCAATTACTCATTAAAGATGCAAACTAAGTACTAAAGTGTGTAATTCTGCTATTTATTTATTGCAGCTCGTGATTTTTTACAGAATTGTAGATTTAGAATCGTTTTTTGGTGGTTTAAAGGTGCATTCTGTAACTTTCTGATGGAGGCTCGGTCAAATACTTTTGTCACTGCTTTGTCGGGAATGTTTCACCAGTGGCATTAAACCTTTCCGTCTCCATGGAGACCAAACCAGACCACGTTACAGGTCAGATCTGTGGAGAAGCGACCTCACAGACAGAATCCCTGTTTTTCTCAGGATTTGAACTATAAAAGCACCTGTAATTTAATAAATGTGAGGTACAGCTGTTTAATGTCACACTGTGGAACATTTCAGGCAGAGCAGTGGCGTAGCTATAAAAACAAGCAGGTGACGGACCCACAACCAAAAACCTACGTAGTGCATTATTTTATTTTGGGCAATTAAGAAGTTTACATTCTTTTACAATGGAACATGTAACATTAGAGAAATCATGATAGAAATAACAAAAACACCAACAAAATATTTTGCCCAAAAAGGAGCGGGAAGAAGAGAATTTATTTAATCCCTCCTCCTCTTTTAATCTAATGCAACGAGCTTCTTTTTCATTTTTAACTATAGGAACTATTTACAAGAGCGGGCAGTGAAAAACTGTTCTAGCTTGATACATAATTATCATATTGCAATAACATTAGGGCTGAAACGATTCATCGAGTTAATCGAGTTAATCGATTAGAAAAATGCATCGATTATTATTTTTTGCCTCGATGCTTCGTTTTATTTTCATACGCTCGGCGGTGGCCGGAACCTTTTGTGGTAGAGGTAAAGTTTCCGCACGACCACTGCACTTCACTGTACACACAACAGCGCGGCGCCCATGGATGTATAATAAGAGCAGAACATCCTCGTGCGCGGTACGCTCCAGTTTGCCGCGCACCTCGCATTTCCGGTACGCCGCGCACTCTGCGCGTGGATTGTGTCTTGTCGCGTACACTCCGTGGACCGCGCCAGAACTCACACCAGGACTAAGACAGGTCTAAACC
This sequence comes from Odontamblyopus lacepedii, assembly GCA_034769755.1. Lineage (NCBI taxonomy): Eukaryota > Metazoa > Chordata > Actinopteri > Gobiiformes > Gobiidae > Odontamblyopus > Odontamblyopus lacepedii. The sequence goes on along the minus strand of CM068362.1, from coordinate 37,595,045 downwards.
AGATCTAAAACAGATCTAAAACCAGGACTAATCCAGGTCTAAAACCAAACAAGAATTTGCAGGAGTTGGTTGCTACATTTATGTAGTTTTAAAAATCATGACAATATCAAGTAATCCAAAGTAATCAGATTACGTTACTCACTTTAAGTAATTTAATTGATTATGTCACAAACTACATTTTGGGGAATGTAATCTGTAATCTGTAGGGGAACATTTTAAAAGTCACCTTCTCAACACTGATGCTACAACATCTAAACAGAACCGAACATTACATCAAGTGGAAAAGAAACCGTGAGGTGAGTCGACCTTAGCCCAGAGATAATTACGTTTTTCATGTCCAAAACACGTGTATCTGTCAGTGCAGCTGGTGTGGACTTAACATGTGCAAAGTAGACGCAACAATAACAAACGATTACTCGATTATTCGAACAAAATAATCGACAGAATAATCGATTACTGTAATAATCGATAGCTGCAGCCCTAAATAACAACACATGAGGAAACAGCAATGGTAAGAAATGTTAACCCCCTTTAATAATCTTCTCCACACACTTTAGTATATCACACTTCAGACGCTGTTATCGAGACCGTCCTAATAAACCGCAGCATAAGAAATGACCCGTCAGGTAATGTAAGTCATTATGACCACACGTCGTGACCTTACACGAGTCACGGCACAAACGAACGCTCCGGGCTCGGTTTGTCTTTGAAGTGGGCGCATAAGTATTCCCCCTCACTCCTGCTGGGCCACTGCAGGCGCTGATCACTTCACTGACCTCAGGATACTGCAGTTCATTAGCATTTTCTTTGCGCCGTGCATACAAAACACAATTTCAACTGCGCTCGTGCAGTGTCGGAAATGCACATGATCATAAATTATAGAGCAGCGAGGTGTATGGGGTCTGGTTTTGCTATGCTGAACAGGTAAAGCTTTGAAGCACCAGGATATGGATTATGAATGAGTGGACCACAGCTGGATGCAGGGGCCCAGGGTGAAGTTATTTTGTCGATCGCTGCTTGAAAACCAAGATACACTCAAGTCAAAAAACCTACAGTCGTGGCCCAAAGTTTTGAGAACGACACAAATATTCATTTTGGTACCAGAACGTCGTCCGAGAGCAACTTCCCCCAACCGTCCAGGAGCAGTTTGGTGATGAACAAAGCCTTTTCCCGCAGGATGGACCTTCCCATAAAGCAAACGGAATAAATAAACGGCTCAGGGAACAAAACATAAAGATTTTAGGTCCACGGCAACGAAACTCCTCAGATCTTAATCCCACTGAGAATCACAAAATAAGAAAAAAAAAGACCAATTTTGAGGTAAAAATTCCCTGTTTTAAGTGAAATTTTCTGCCAGTGCAGGAAGAAATGTTCACTTTTCTTAAAACAAGACAAAATACGAATCTTGTTCTAAGCAGAAAACACGAGTTTCAAGTATTTATGGCAAGATTTTTCCCCTTATTGGTTTGAGAAGGAAGTTAAAGAGGCTTAACCTGGACTGAGTTAATATAAAAAGTGCTTAGAATAATTTGTAATATCGAGATAAGATAAATCAGGATGAAAACTTGAAACAAGTCAAAAAATCACATCTTATTCAGTAAAAAAATCTTAAAATTGATAATTGATAATTCAAGTCAGTTTAACTATGCTAGAAAATCCTTTTTTGCAGTGGATGGTCAATCCTCAAGAGGCGGGTGGACAAAAAAAACACAAATTCTGACAAACTCCAAACACTGATGATCATGAAAAAGAAAAGTCAACACTGCAAATATTGACCTGTTGCATGAGCTCAGTGTAATTGTCAATAAAAGCTTTTGATACGTATGAAATGCTTGTAATTATATGTCAGTATAGCACAGAAACATGTGAGAAAACACCTAAAGATAAGATTTCCTTTATTTGTCCCACAATGGGGAAATTTCAGTGTTGCAACGCACAGTTAAGAGAACAGCAAGAAAAACAGCAGCAGCAACAGAAGCACAGAATTACTTAAAAATAGACAAACTCTATAAAGATCTGTAGAGGCATTAACTAAATGAATAAACACTGTCCGCACAGATGTAAATGACAGATTCTGGGTGAAGTATTGCTCTGTTATAATGTCGCTTCCTCATCACAAACACATCTGCTGGAGCTGTGTTTTGTTTCATTAACACACAAACCATTCGTATTCAGGCCGAGTTCTTCTCTCATGTCGCGATAAATAAGTGCTCCACTGTGTTTTTAAACTCCATACGCCTTCACCAGAGTCACGTGGATAATTTCAGCCCTGGAACGTGCCAATCTGCACTGAACTAAAGGTAAAAATGCAGCCGTTCACTTGAAAACTGCCATTACCTGACATCACAAGGTGGAAAGTTCGGAGCTTTGTCGGCAAATGAATAATAAATCCAGTCCGGTTTATTTATACGGCACTTTTCATAAACAAAACGGTTTCCAAAGTGCTGCACGATACAAATAAAACCAAATACATCACAGTATAAAATAAAGCTCTACTTGACTCCACTAGACCTCATCAAGACAATAAAACTAGTTGAATCAAATAAGAGCAAGAATACCAATAAAAAACAATAAAAAGGTAAAAAACATAAAAATAAATAAAAGAAACTTACTCAAAAATGGGTAAATGAAACAGCACAAGTCCAGGTATGTTTTTGACACAGTAGCAACATTAAAACGTGATTTAAAGCTCAAAAGAGTCAATTCTGAGTCATGCGCGACCTTTAAATGTGAATTCCACTACACAAAACTAAGTCTAAGTTGTTTGAAGAGTAAAATGTCCAACCTACTCTTAAAAAATGGGAGTCAAGTTGAGGTGGCAAGTTCACTCCAGAGTCAAGACAGAACAGACACACGCGTGGTGCAGAGATTTGTGACTAAATCCAGGTTAATCCGACGCTTTTAGGAGTTCAAGTTACTCCACAAACTGCAGTGCTTCTCCATGTGACCGGGGTTGGCTACGACTTCTGTGCCAGTGGGTCACTTTCTTCGCGCATATTCCAAGTTGCTGAGTCAAAATTACGCATACAGTAAATTGCGACAAACACAGAAAACTTAACCTAAAGTGAAAGCGGTTCTGGCCCCGGGTTTGTAGGCTCTAAACCTGCGGTGATATGACAGAGGAAACAGAGCCATCCCTGCGCCAGCCAGGAGGACGCGAACCTTCTATATTTTGGTGGAGCGCACGAATAACGCCGAAAAACATGTTATTACTCACAGTGTCTTGGTTGCGGTCACTTCCAAGTGGTTTGTGGAGGGTTTCCCGGTGAGTTGAAGAGTTGGTGATCGATAAATAGTCCTCTGGTGGTAGTTGGGGGGCTGGGAATAGCGGTAGATGGTGGTTTTTCGGTCCCGTCTATCCCACTCTCTGCGCTGCGCTCGGCTGTTCCTGCTTCCCTTCCCCTCTCTCCACATCCAGCATTCCAATATGGCCGCCCCTGGGTCCACACACCAGAGCCAGAGCGCGCGCACGCACACACACACACTGAGCCAGGGCGCACACACACACACACACACACACACACACACACACACACACACACAAACACACACAAACACACACAAACACACACACACACACACAGAGAGAGAGAGAGCCAGAGCGCACACACACACTGAGCCAGAGCGCACACAGACACACACACACACACACACACACACACACACACACACACACACACACACACTGAGCCAGAGCGCACACACACACACACACACACACACACACTGAGCCAGGGCGCACACACACACACACAGACACACAGACACACACACACGCACACACACACACTGAGCCAGGGCGCACACACACACTGAGCCAGAGCGCGCACACACACATAGAGCCAGGGCACGCACGCACACACACACACACACACACACACACACATAGAGCCAGGGCGCACACACCGGACACACACACCGGACACACCGCAGAGGTCCCGGGGAGAGGAGGTCTGCCCCGGGCACAGCGGACCCAGCACCGGGCATGAATGAGTAAGTGTGGGACTTTACAGGGTGTTATTTGAGAGTTTTAAAGGGAGGAGGTTCCAGTCTTTCAGATTCTTTTAGATTCACTAATGTCGCCTAAAATGTTCCTTCTTTGAAGCCTGGCTCCGTGAGGCTTTTGAAGTTTTGTAGCTAATTAAACCTAATTAAACTCCACTGGCTCTGGTCTCGTCTTATTCTAGTCGCGTCTGTAATGAAATGGCCAAATAAGCTCAGTGCTTATGTTAATATAAAATATGATGTTGTAGATAATATTCCTTTAGTGGAGATTTCTGCTGAAACTGAAATCACTCCACGTTTCTCCACTGCAGTGGAATAAACAGCTCTGACGCGACATCTGGCGGTGGGCGCCTCTCATTGCGGGTAATAATGATAAGAATAGGAATAATGATAGGAATTTGCGCTAATTATGCTTCGTGTAAAAGTCACACACGGTCCGACTGTAAATGTAGGTCAACACTGATCACACACTGCGTTATACTTGACTTCAAAACAGGGGCTTGTCCTGCCGTGACCCGGATTCGAACCGGGGTTGCTGCGGCCACAACGCAGAGTACTAACCACTATACGATCACGGCGCGCTACTGCCCACGGGAAACACGCTACTGCCCACGGGAAACACGCTATTGCCCACGGGAGGCGCGCTACTGCCCACGGGAGACGCGCCACAGCTCCACAAGCTCCATCCTTTTCTTTACGTAGATCAGTCTGCAACAACACACACTTATAAGAGTTCAAGATGACAGTTACACTTTCTTTTATTAATCTTCAAAGAAACTATTTTAAAACTGTTCATCATCACCACGCATTTAAAAATGTTTGTATTCCTGTTTTTTACATGAGGATTTGTCAAAAGAAGCGGGTTTAGTGTCTTATTTTATGGATAGTGACATGATTAGTTTATGACATTTTGATATTCTGAGTGCTCAACATGGATTGTAGCATCACTTTTTCGTTACTACGGCTTCAATTTGTTTTATTGTCCCATCAAAACGGTCCTTTTCTTGATGCCGTGACCCGGATTCGAACCGGGGTTGCTGCGGCCACAACGCAGAGTACTCACCACTATACGATCACGGCGCGCTACGGGACCACGCGTGTGTCCTCCGGCTTCAGTACAGCGTTAGTCTGATTCAAGATGTATTTGGGGAAGTTAATTTGATGTTTTTGGCTCAACACAAGCTGAACTGTTCTATATTTTGTCTTCTAAATATGTTATTCGGCTGTGCGTAAACAGAACATGGATGTGGCCTTTTAACGCAACACTGACGCGTAAACTCCAAGCCTCATATTTTAACGAGTCCATCACCTAAAAAGCGAGAGGTGGAGGTATTGGCTTCCTAATCCTGCCCCGTATAAGGCCAACAACGCGTATTTTATGTTGAAATCCACTCCAGCGGAAGTAGAGCTGACGGAGCCGCTGCGCTAAACTTGAGCCAAACTTTGGTCCCAGTGCGTCCGTCTGTTACTTTGAATCACATCGCGCTTCAGGCTGGACAAACAGCAACTTTTGCGCGTTTTCTCATTTCCACGGACCTATTTACACTCGGAGCCGATGACTTGTGTCCCCCGTGAGGTGGAGGTGGATCAGTAAAACCAGGTCAGTGTTAAATTTGAGCTTTATAATGTGAAACAGTCGCGCTCGGTTGTTCATAACCGCTCCTGCCTCATGTTGGTGAAACTTTAAGGTGCCGCGGGTTTATTTTTTTCCTCCTAAAGTTAGGGACGTGTCTCTATGAGCCGTGTTATTGCGCTGGTGCAGCCAAACCGCGACCAGTTTCACATCACTGCAGTGGCACGTTTTTAGTTTTACACAGAAAGAAGAAGATCTGTTGCCAACAAACAGTGTGGAAGTGCGTGCGTTCACACAGATCCAGTGACAGGCGACAACAAGGCTATTGTGTTCAATGAAATGCTGTCGAACAATCGGTATATTTTCATCTATTGCAGAACTATGAGACAGGTGTAATTTCCCTTTGCAGAACTTTGCATGTTTACCACTTCTGTGACGCAACGAGTTCTTCTACCACATGTGTGTTTTCAGTTGTCTTGTCAGCTTCTTCAAATAGTTTCTGCCTTTATCTTTTATCAGTCAGGCTCCCTTTGTGAAAGCAATGAAGTCAGACCTGTTTTAAAGCTCCTCAGTTACATCAGCACGTTTTGCCCGGTCCCTGTGAGCTGCACGGACTCTTAATTAATGCTTTTAATATGTTAAATATGCAGTTTATGATTGAAATAAAGATAGAATTCGCTAAATATGCCAACATTTTTACCAGTGGGATTGTACACATAAGAAAAATGGTCAAAACTGAGCAATTAAGACCAAACCAAAGCTACAACATGGTAATAGGAACTAACTTGAGCAAAATCTTAAAGCTGCATTATGTAACTTTTGTTTGTGGCCCGTCACCTGCTTGTTTTTTATGGATATGTCGCTCCTCTGCCTGGAATATGCCACAGTGTGACATTAAGCAGAGCTGCATTTACATTTATTCAGTTACAGTTGGTTTTAGAGCTCAAAAGTACATAGAAAAACGTGGATTTTTACTGGTAACTTGATCTGGTTTTGAAGATAGAAAGTTTTTAATACCGCGTAGTTTTCGCTACAGTTAAATATTCGGTGGGGAAATGGTTTTGCACAGGTCAGACGTCATGACGGTGCGTTTTGCTTTGCTTTTCAAACCTGTATCTGTATTCATTTCGGTGTGCGAGTCTTCCTGCAGCACCGCTTACAGCCATAACAAAGTCTAGTGGTTTAGTTAATGAGCAGCTCAAAGAAAAGCTTAAAAAAAATAGAGGTTTTAGGGGAGTGAACTCGTTTTCTGTGTGTTTTGTGAGTTTGTCGCACAGCAGGGAGGGCGGTGAGCTGCCGGAAAAACCTGGGCACTTGTAAAGATGAGTTACTAGTTAAAGATGCACTGTGTAACTTCTTAGGTGGAGGGTCCGCTACCTGCTTGTTCCACATTAGGTCATTAAACATATTTTATGGTTTTATTGCTCAGAAAATACCTTTAAAAAGCATGAATTCTCACACGTGCGGGCTTGCTTCTCCACAGATCTGACCATTAACCTGTCTCCATTGTTTAATCAAGGCAAAACTGTAATATCTCAGTGGAGACAAGCTGCCAGAAAAGTTACACAGTGCACCTTTAAGGGAAGCAAAAGACAGAAATAAGTGTGAATAAGTGTGAATGAGAATAATAAGGTTATTTCTTGGTATTGGTCTAAAGCAGTAATATAATAATAATAATACATATATATAATTATTTCAGTAATATAATAACGAATACATGAGTCAGATGTTGATTCATACAACTTGATTGCAAAGATTTGAATAAAAAATTGTGTTTATACAATGTCTGGAAGCAGATTTATTGTTGAAAATATTGGTTTACATCTCATAGCTGTTCCCAGACAGATTTATATCGAACAATGAAACTGAATTGGCAGTTTTCACTTCATTCTAAAGGTGTTTTTGTGACTATGGGGAATATAGGATTACATCGAGTTGTGACTACAGGTCTTTTACACGTCTGTTTTTAACATTTATGTGTGTAAAAAGAATGATTAAAGTCTCTAGGAAGAATCTGCCCCCACAGTGTCCACTCTTGAGGGAAATGAAACTGAGGTGGTTCATTTGTACAAATATCTGGGTATCTCGCTTGATGACGCCCTGACTTTTAAACCCCACATTGAGAATCTTGTGAAGAAACTCAAATTGAAATTGGGTTTTTTATTCCAAAATAAATGTAGTTTTTCTTTTAAGGTTAAAAAGCGCCTTGTTACTGCAACTTTTTTATCCATTTTAGACTCTGGAGACTTGCTGTATATGAATGCTTCAGCTCAATGTCTGAGTCAGACTGACTCTTTGCTGCTTTGAGGTTTGTTACTAATTGCAGGGCCTTGACCACCACTGTGAACTGTATTCCCGAGTAGGACGGCCGTCTTTATCCACTAGGAGATTGACTCACTTTTACACTTTTATCTACAAGGCCGAGCTTGGACTACTGCCCTCCTACATCTGTAACTTAATCACACAGAGAAGTGTTGATTCTTATGGTTTGCGTTCGAATGATCAGTTGTTGCTCTGTTCCGTTTGTTCGCACAGAGTTGGGAAAAAGGGCTTTTGTCTTCTCTGTCCCCTCGACATGGAACAAGCTGCAAAAGGACTGGAAATTAACAGAACTTATTTCATTGAATGGCTTTAAATCCAGACTGAGAGCACTTGAGACAGCCTCCATAAACTGTACCTGTTTTAACTAATCTGTGTGTCATTTTAATTGTGTTGTAATTGTCTTTTTGCTGCCTCTTGGCCAGGGCTCCCTTGAAAAAGAGGTTTTTAATCTCAATGGGATTTCCCTGGTTAAATAAAGTTATATATATATATATATATATATATATATATATATATATATATATATATATATATATAAAGTTCCTGTATTACACAAAATAGATTCTCGTTAGCTTTAAGTCATGTTATAATGTTGATACGTCATCAAAAACACCTGGAGCTGTGTTTCGTTTCATCCTCACACCGTTGAGTAACTCTGCATTATTAACCTGTCCACATCTCCAAAGGTCCAGACGCTCTGTTCCACCCTGTGATGTCATGCAGTGGTAGTTTTCAAGTTAACAGCTCTTTTTACTTTTAGTTCAGTAGCGATCGGCAAGTCCAGGGCTGGAATTATGCAAATGATTCTAGTGAAGGTGTGTGGAGTTTAAAAACACAGTGGAGTCTTGTATTAAACATGTGAATGAAACAAAACACAACTCCAGGTCTGTTTGTGATGAAAAAAAAACATAATAACGGATCAAAAATAGTGTGATAAAGGCCCTTTAACTTACATCTGTGAGCCACTTTTGGGATGGAGTCCACAGTGACTCCGCTGTGCACCAAAACGTGACCCACTTTTGCCCCATGGGCTCCACCAGACACAGCGGCACAGACAGGAGCTCAGGCCCTTTAAATTATGGAGTTTTTTAGTTGTGGGTCCGTCACCTACTTGTTTTTGTGTATATGTTATTTCTCTGCCTGGAATGTTCCACGGTACACGGCAAAAAGCCCTATCAAAAAATAAGGGGAAAAAAAAAACAATTTTGAGGTAAAAATGCCATATTTTAAGTGAAATTATCTGCCAGTGCAGTAAGAAATTTTCACTTTTCTTAAAACAAGACGAAATACAAATCTTGTTCTAAGCAGAAAACACGAGTTTCAAGTATTTATGGCAAGATTTTTCCCCTTATTGGTTTGAGAAGGAAGTTAAAGAGGCTTAACCTGGACTGAGTTAATATAAAAAGTGCTTAGAATAAGTTGTAATATCGAGATAAGATAAATCAGGATGGAATATCATGAAACAGGTAAAAAAAATCTCATTTTATTAAGTAAAAAAAATCTTAAAATTGATCTTTTAAGATGAATCTGTCAGTTTGACAGTTTGACATTAAACATCTCGACTTTACATTTATTCAGTTACAGGTGGTTTTACTGCTCAAATACACTTAGAAAAACTGTGGCCTCTCCACAGATCTGACCTCTAACTTGGTCTGGTTTGGTCTTAATGAAAACACAAAGGTTTAACACCAGACTGTGAAACTTTCCAGACAAAGCCACAACATCTGCCTGGAGAGAAGCATTTGAGAGCCTCCCCCAGAAAAGTTACACAATGCCCCTTTAACATGACTCTAACATGAGCGGAGTGCAGTGATGTGGGCTGCTCCACTCACTGCTGCAGTAGCTCTGCGTGACCCCACCAGTTTTATGGGCTAATACTGCGCTGGGCCTCATTTCCTGTGTGCTTACTGTTACTTTGATGACTTACTGTTCAGACTAATAAAGTTTGGGTCGACAGGATGCAGGAGCTGTGTTTTCTATGCACCAGTGAAGCGTAGTTTTCACTTACATTTTTCACCACATTCTCTACTTTACTGGCATAAAATTGACCGAAAGCAGCAATAAAGCAAAAGTTTCCGTGCAAACTACGGCTGAACAAAACAGAACGCACCAAAGCAGGTCACACTCCGGAAAGTTCTACAGTTTATTAAAGCTCCTATTTTTCACCAGATTGACTCTTGTGAGAGTTGTGTTATAAAGCTGCTAGCTCCTCAAAAACACACCTGGAGTTGTGTTTTGTTTCATTCACACGTTTGACTAACCACTTAAATTAATAGTTATGGTCCAGCATCGCTAAAAAAACAGAAGGAACTACATAGACCATGATCCTTTGCTCCAGTTCAGTGCAGACGACATGAAGAAATAACTTGAATTTAGTCATTTTAAAAGGAAATAGTAGCATATTTTTGCTCAGTTTTGTTAACCTCCATAAAATATCGCAATAAATATCGCACTTTGAGATGAATATCGAGGAAATATCGTACCAAGAGATGTGAATATCATTACATCCCCAACTGTACAGATCAAGTTATCAGTTTAGAGCTCAAAACTACAAACAGACAACAACAAAACTGCAGCTTAACTTAAATAAACCTGGACCAAACCAGGGCCAAACCAGGACCAAACCAGGACCAAACCAGGGCCAAACCAGGACCAAACCAGGACCAAACCAGGACCAAACCAGGGCCAAACCAGGGCCAAACCAGGGCCAAACCAGGGCCAAACCAGGGCCAAACCAGGACCAAACCAGGACCAAACCAGGACCAAACCAGGACCAAACCAGGACCAAACCAGGTCAAGTGCCGACTGGTGCGGGGCATTGAGAAACAGTGGGTTGAGTGTCGGACATGATCTAATATTTACTGTAAGGTAATTAGTTTCTTTAGTCATACATTAGTTTATTGCACTGGAGCCGTGTTCTTGTAAATGAGTCACTGAGGACAAAATCATGTTTTATGAAACTTTCCTGGTTCTGCTCCTGATTATTTGAGGGGACTTTTCCTTTTTGCTTGTCCCTACACGTTGTCTAAGGTCAAACAGTCGTGATCTGTTTGCGGCATCTGGCAAAAAATTCAAAACCAGGAGGACGAATCGTGGGTTTACGTGTTACACCCAAACCGTGGAATTCACCTCCCCGGATCTAAGATGAGTTTGTCTATTGAGAAACTGCGGAAAATCTCACTTTACTGACAGACTTTTCCTACACATGGATATGATAGTTATAGTTACACATTTTTGTTGCTGTATTGTATTTAAGAAACTTTATTTTTGCATCGGTTTTATGCAGCACTTTTCACTGTAACTCAAAAACGCTTAAAGACCGGACGGACAAAAGAAGTGGCAAAGAAGCAGTTATGTGTGGGGGTTATAAGTTATAAGGAAAAGATGAGTTTTGAGCTGTTTTTTTTAGTTTAGGTGATCAGGACGGTGTTGAAATTGACACACTTTTGGATGTGGATCCAGAGGAGTTATAAATAAGCTCTGAATCTATTTACTTTACTATGTAGTACAGTGCATATCACCGATTATTAACCTTGTATAGGTCTATAATTGCACCATATCTGATGCACTGTGTGGAAATTTGGGGGTCGACATGTAAAACTTACTACAGCCTTTATTTATTTTACAGAAAAGGGCTTTTTCTGAGAATTATCACCAACATCTTTATAGAAAACCATCCAGTCCATTATTTGTGAAACTTAAAGTGCTGAAAATGTGATATTGTCGTCTTCAGTCTCCTCAAAGTCCTGTACAAAGCAAAGTGCGAAGTGTTTCCTGTAAATATTCACAGACTGTTTGAGATGAGAACAAAACCACTACAATTTAAAAGGAACCGACGTGTTTAAAAAAAAAAACAGATTCAGAACCAAAGTGATGGAGCGAAGTGTCGCTGTGAAAGGAGCTCAGTTATGGAAGAGTCTGAAAGAGAAATCAAAGAATCAAGTACAACGACGGCATTTAAAAAACACATAAAATCCAGTGCAACGTGTGTGTGTGAAAAAGAAAACTGAGCTGTTGTGCAGAAAAGGGAAGATTTCTGTTTGCAGTTGATCCGTAATTGTGACTGAAATGAAATGTACTTGTTTGAAATGTTTCACAGTGATTATCGGTGTGAATGTGTCTGGAAAAAGGAAAAGCGCTCGGATCACATAAGACGACGACTCTTTCTGCTCCTTTTCACTCATATTTTGTTTGATATTGTGATACTGTCAATGTCATTTTATACTTTATGAATGACTAATAATAATAATAATAATAATAAAGGAAAACGTATTGTTTTTTGGAGTGTGCGTTTTTCATTGTGTCTTTTTAAACTCTGTAATAAAGTTTGATGATGAGTATTACAGTAGTATAATGAGGTTTGTCCTGCCTTCTGAACGTAGATGTGAGACACACTCTTTGTTCCAGGGAGTGTGTGATGGAGCTTCCGTCTGGACTCCTGGAGGCCTGTGTGGTGGTGGGAGCCTCCGCTGATAAACTCCGGGACATTTACCAGGTAAAAACGCACAGATTTGCATTTATATTTCAATACCGTAGATCTGGGCCCCACATACGAAACATATTCATCACGAAGGGCCGAAAGCTGCCGGTCTAAACCGCTTCTTTTTTTCAGATGGAAGCGTTTTACATGTTTTTACAGAACCACTGTATCTTTAAAAAGACTTGGGGCACTGAGTTTAGCCCTGCAGAACAATACAGTGTGATGTTATTGAGGTTAAAGTTATCGAAACACAAAAAGTGGCGCCTTGATCACTTGGGCCAAGTGTGTAGGAGGATCCTGCTCGTTGTTGGGACCATTTTCGTTTAGTTTTTAGTTTTTAAGCTCACCGCAGTGACTTGCCCCACACTGGCTGGATACACTTGCATAATAAAACTGTTGTAATACAAGTTTGTTTTGGTTTCAGATTGTTCAGCAGAGTAAATCCAGTGAGTTCCCGTCTCTGGAAGCTGAAGTGCTGCAGGTTCATGCTCCTCCCTTTGTGTCCAAGGAGACGAACTCCAGCCAGCCGGCGTTCAGTCGAGTGCAGAAACGAAAGAGTTTCATTAAGAAGGTAAAAGTTTGGGTGGAAACGGCACAGTTTTAATAACATGGGCCGGTGCAGTTCTGATGTTCATGTCAAATATAATGAGTCAAAGCAGTTTCTGAAATTGAAAACCATTTCATTGTTTTGGATTTCACACTTTACAATGAGTGCGCCGATCATTAAGTATAATTGTATTGTACTGTATTGTATTTCAGCCAAACTAGTCATTAGGGATGGGACAAGATCTCGAGCCACAAGCGCTTTGTGTTGCATTTTTATGTAGGAAAAAACGCTCTGTAAATAAAGATTGACTGACTGAAGATCTCTTGAGACAAAATTGTCACAAGTTTGTACACACACGAGAAAAATGATCTTGTGAGATTTTTCCAGCATGAATTTCCCTTTGGCTTGAACTAAAAAGAGTTCAGCGCTTGTGACTTGTACCATTTGAGAAGCTGTAGTTCCCAAAAGCAGGAGGACAATGATCATTAAAACATTACATAAAATAAAATAAAACTAGTGAAGCCAAAAATGAATGTGAAATGGATTGCACCACGTACCAGCACAGACGTTAAAGCCAGAGTGGAGCTCAGTCTGCGGGACGTCTGCACCTTAAAGCCACAGGCCTGTGAGGACAGTGAGGAGCAGATCTGAGCCAGAGAGAAGAACTGGTTTGAACTTTGTTAAAAAAGAACCCTTTTTTAACCCTGGAGAACCCAAGAACCCTTTTCTTCTTCAGAAAATTATGAACTATGCATTAAATGATTGCTATAAGTTCACTGAACACCAAATGCATCTACTTTATCCCAAAAGGGCCGGATCAGAAAACTCAGTTCTCTCTTCAAGTTAGGATTTGGGTCAAATCCGTGTCCCGTAGTGGTGTTTAAGATTATAATTTTAAAGAATGCAAACTGTTTTAAACACACTGAGCACAATCATTCACCTCTGTCAACAAATAAGAATTAGCAATATTTATTTTTGCATGAACTTAGCATCTGTATTTCTAATGTTTAAACACACTTTGGCTGAACTGAAGAACACAAGGCCATAAACGACTAATAAAAAACTAACACCATTGGTCTTTGCTTATCCAAAATCTTTTCTACTAGAGAGAGGAAATCACACTAGACCACATGTGTCAAACATGCGGCCCGGGGGCCAGATCCGGCCCTCCAAGACCTTTAATCTGGCCCTCGGCTGATTTTTCTATTAAAATACTTAAAATTTTAAGTATTTTCTCGTTAATTTTCTGCACCAGATTTAACATGAGCAGCATCTCGGCCGCATGTTCTGACACATGTGCATTAAATGACTCCCACCAGTTCAGCACACCAATGAAGACTTTCTACTCTTTCCATTTTAACCCTTTATTCCCTGATCGCTTTGATTTGGGTCAAATCTGACCCTCATCAGCAAAATGTCAAAATTTAAAGAATGCAGATGCTGAGTTTGAAATTTCCCAAGAAAAATAGTCTAATTCTTATTTGTTGACAGAGGTGAATGGAAATCTGTGCTCAGTGTGTTTGGAACATGTTAGAGCTGTATTTCTAATCTTTAAACACCACTTTGGCTGACACTGAGAAAAAGAACACAACTTGCAGAGAGAACTGAGTTTTCTGATCCATTGGTCTTTGCTTATCCAAAGTAGGCTTTTCTACCAAAATGAGTTTGACACCCCTGTTCTAGACGTTGTGGTAGTCTTTGAAACAATTTCTTTTTTTGTTGATGCAGAGAGGAACTGCACATTTTTCACAGTGCATTTCAGTTTTGAGGTCCTTGAAATGGACTCGGGCTCAGAATCTGTCTCCATCTGTAACTCCAGACTCAAACCAACAGCAAAACACATGAAGAAAACATCAGGTGCAGCAGGTCGGACCCAGAGGAGTGAAGACCCCATTATGTCCCCGTGTGATTCTGCTGATCTGACCCCAGCCCCAGTCTATTTCCACAGGCCGAGCTGACAACAGAAACTCTAAACAGACAGAGTGAGTTTCTAAGTAATTGAGGGATCTCACTCCTCCCTCTTCAGGCAGATATAAGTCAGTGTCTCCAGCGTCTGAGCAGAACTGAAGCAGCAGCGAAACGTCTTCCGTCAAAACTTTTGTCCAGTTCACAAATTGAGCTCTGCCTGTTGCCGTCGCACTGTATTTATTACAAATTATGTACAAATCTCATCTTGTCTCGTTTTAATCCCGTGGTGTGTCTCGTCTTGTGAAAATCGTGTCTCGTCCCACCCCGACGAGTCATTAATCTTTTGTATTTATTTTATTGATTCAACCTTCCTGCGCACCGTGAACCCCTGAACTGAAGCTTTGTTTGTCTGGCTTTTATATTTGGACTGTGTTTTTAACTAGAAAATGTGCTGCAGACCTGTTGTGATGTAAAACTTTATGCTCAGATTGGCTGTTTTTGTGTTTTTCTTCATCAGGTGTGTTGAGTTAAACCTGTTCTTTTACTGCATCACTCTGAGATCTTAATCCACACGTGTGTCACTAACCGCTGAGGCTGTTGTAATGCACTTTATTCTGGGCTTAACCAAATATCACTCACACGGCTGCGACCTGTCACATCATGACCACTTTAAAGGTGCATTGCGTAACTTTTCTGGTGGAGAGTCCTTCGAGCGCTTTTCTCCACGGAGACGTTATTGCTTTGTCTGGAATATAAACCAAACCAGACCAAGTCACAGGTCAGATCTGTGGAGAGGCGACTCCGCTCACAGTCAGAACGTCTGTTTTTCTCTGTATGTTTGAGCTGTAAAACCACCTGTGATTTAATGACTGTAAAGTGGAGCTGTTTAATGTCGCACTGTGGAACATTCCAGGCAGAGCAATGACGTATCCATGGAGACAAGCAGGGGACGGACCCACAACCAAAAAGTTACACAGTGCACCTTTTAATGTCCTTGCACTGACTCCCTGTGTCTTATTTGACTGATTTTGAAGTTCCTCTTTTTGTTTTCATCTCTGACTTGAGCCGTACACTCGGGTAGAGATATTTTTGCCGTTTGCTGAAATATTTTGTTACTTATTTCTATTTTATTTGCTTTTTATTTGTACATATACATTTATATAATCATGTCTTATTTGACAGCAGTTTCTACTATTTTTTACTACTTTTTAAAATGTATTATTACCATTTATATTTCTCTCTTTGTCTATTATCGGAGCTAATGTGTCCAAGTCATTTCCCTGCACCGAGAACGGCCCGGTCACTTTTGGTTTTTAAAGCTCACCTGATCTCTTTAGCGTTTCAGTGGGATTAATGTCTTTTATAGTGAACAGTGTGTATTTTTGGAGTTTTTAGTGTCCGTATTTTTGACGTTTGTGCCCGTTTTAGAGCAGTTTATAGTTCTTGTCATGTACGGCGCCGTCAGCTGTGCATTAGACATGAAGTTGTATTATATTGGCCTGGATATAAATGTAGTGTATTTGCTCTCCATTATAGAAAAGGCGCGAACGAACAGAAACGGCGTCTAACGGAGAATCTTCAAATCGAGCTGAAGTTTCCTCGGTTACAGAGGACATCAGCGTTCCCAAAGACCTCGATCTCATCGCGTTACCTCAGCTGTGTTTTCCAGGTACAATTACTGCTGTTCTTCATGTACAGATACCAAAAAAAACCTCAAATAAAACTAAAAGTATAAAAAAAAAGGATGTTTAAAAATGTACTTAAAGAGTAAAAAGTAAAAGTTTTTCATGCAGACTTTGAGATCTAATAAAACATCAAATCTAGAGATGTTTATAAAGTTTTTTGCAGAATTTTGTTCAAACTAAACTATTGTTTAGTTTTGCTTCAACCACGAACATGTTCAAAATGACCTTTTCAGCAGGTCTCAGACAATAATTAAAAAAAAGTACTTTTACTTTTCAATTCTGTTTAAAAATGTACAAAAGGCAAAAAAAAAGTAATATTTAGTAATAATATTTAAAAGTAATATTTTTTTTTATAAAAAATGTGTAAAGCACTTTGAATGACTGTGTGTATGAACTGTGCTGTACAAATAAACTTGCCTCGCCTCACTGTGACCTCGTTCACAGCAAGAATGAAAAAACAAACAAAAAAGTACATCTACATGTTCTCAGACATAGTGACGTAAAAGTAAACTTTAAATTCTACTCACGTAAAGCTCAAATACCTCAATTTCTTACTTAAGTACAATACTTTACTACTTTTACTTGGTCACACTCCATCACTGATGCTCATATAAGACCAGCCATCTTTTATTTAAGCACTATTTTATTTTACCTCCGTGAAGTCGCCTGAGCGGAAATGACGTCCTATAATTACCACAGAACTAATAATGAATAATTTTAGAAATAAACTCACACAAATGAAAATTGTCACAGCACAAAACAGCACAAACGAAGCACAAACGATTGACTCCATTTTGGATGTTTTAGAGCATTTTGAAGCTTCCTGTGGGTCTGACCCCAATTTGACCTATAAAAGAATCGTTAATTTCTCCAAAACTAAAGAAGTACAAATGAAACTTTTTGCAGCACAAACGACTGCCACAGTTTCCGTGCAGGTTTGAGTTTGACGGGGCGACTTCACGCAGGTTTTTATTCTGCACGTTTCTCTGTTGCTTCTTTGAAACAGGTGGTCTTCAGTTGACCAGTGAGCAAAAAGAAGACACTTACCACTTCCTGGTTTTTACCGACTTGTTTGGAAACCGAACCCACGGAGTTGTGGTTCAGTACTACAGGGCTGTGCAGGTTAGTACGGATACAGTCATAATTACACTGTTTATACGAAGCGGTTGATCCTGTGCAGTGACGTCATGGGCGAAAATGAGGTCACACCAAGTCCTAAAACAAGAAAAAACTATAAAATCAAACGCCATAAAAACCACACAGTAGCATGGAAATAAACACTAACCTTATGTTTTTTATCACAGGCTTGTCAGGAGAATGGCCACAGATGGAATTCGAGCAAATGTCGTCTTTTCACCCCCTTTGCGATCTGCATCATCTCCAAGTGCCCCTATTACAACGCCCTGAGGGACTGTTTATCGTGGTAAGACTCGTGTAACGCCGGTGTCATCTTACCATAAGCTTCCTCGCCGTGTTCCTAAAACGCTTCGTCGTTCAGTCTTTTGGTGCAGCTGCGTCCGGCCCGACACTCCGACTTTGAAGAGAAAATCAAAGAGTTTTCTGCAAAGTTATCGCTGGTCCCGTTACCGCCTCCAGGACAGCTCCATGTGGTAAACTTTTTTAAGGTTCTATATTACACAAAATGATTATTATGATCTTTTTTTATAAAGTTACCTCCTCGAAAACAGACCTGGAGTTATGCATTTTTAGTATTTCTACATCTCCAAAGCTCAAAATATCACGATGCGGCACCTTTTACCTTTAGTTCAGTATAGACAGGCCGGTCAAGGGCTGAAATTATCCACATGATTTTAGTGAAGGTGTTTGGAGTTTAAAAACACAGTGGAGCACTTCCTGTATCACCGCGTGAGAAGAACTCGGCCTAAATATGCAGGATTTGTGAGTTGAACACGTGTGAATGAAACAAAACGCAACTCCAGGTCTGTTTGTGATGAGGAAACAAAATGAGATCAGAAAATGGCGTAAAATGGGCCTTTTTAATACGACTTTTTTATTACTGTCGTGTTTTTGTTTTCAGTCATTCAACCTTCAGCCGCTCCAAGTGGTCCTCCCGTCCAGAGAGGATCAGGACAGTCCCGTTATAGACCTCGACCTCCATCTTCCTTTTCTTTGTTTTTCTCATGCAACTTTACTGCAGGTGATTGAGAACATATTACAATCCTACATATCTAAAAAAAAACATGATCATTGATTCAAAATATGCAGGATATTACCATATTATGTGGTCTATGTCCACATCTTTGTCCTGCACTGTCGTCTCATATATGCAGTCGACTGTAAAAACACACTCAAACTGTATTTGGGCCTGTAACGATATCCTAATCTCTCAATACGATTTGCATTTCATTCATTCATATTTATTTGTTTCGAGCAGTCGGTCCAAAGAAAAACAAGCTTCAACATAAATTACAAAAACAAAAAAGTTCACGTGATGAGCTCGAAAAGGAGCGGGAAGAAGAAAACTTATTAAATCCCACAGGACATTTGACGCAAACAAAGCTTCTTTAGGCCTGATTTTCAATTAGTAAAACGCAAAACAACTGAAGTCATAACAAATTTTACCATCATATATCATCATGTTATTTAAGTATTATAAATGAATCCAATCATCCAGTTATAAATAATATACTATAATGTTTAACTAATACATTACAGTATATTATTTATAACTGGATGATAATTGGATTCATTTATAATACTTAAATAACATGATGATATATGATGGTAAAATAATAATTGGATCTCACGGTACGATATTTACTACAATATTTTGTGGAGGCTAACAAAAGTGTGAATATGCTGCTTTTCTGTAATAATCAAAATAATTAAGATCTAAAAGTGCTCAATAACAGTTACTTCATCATGTAGATCGGGTTTAAACAGAGCAAAGGCTCATGGTATATGCAGTTCTCTCCGTTTTTGCACCATAACAGTGAATTTAAGCAGAGAAACGTATAATTCGACCCACGTTATTACTGAGACGATACGATATCACGATATTTCAGGTACTGTTACATCTCTAGCTTGAGCTGACATGTACATGTAATACACAGAATATATGCAAAATAAATCCAATATATTTCAAAATTATCTGAGGGTATGAGATGTTTTCGTCAAGAGGTAAAACACCACCTTCAAATGGCCCTTTATTTCCTGTTATCTGCCTTTTTACTATTTAATAAACGCATTAAACTTGGAGCTAAAAACACATTTTGTTCACCCTTTTTCTTTAGATCCTCTCCTGCCTCCTTCAGGAACAAAGGATGGTTTTCTTCTCCTCTGACTGGTCCAGATTGACACTAGTGGCTGAAAGTCTACTTATATATCTGCAGGTCGGCCAAAAGCACTTTCAGTTACATCGAATTTACATCGAGGCCTTTGTAATGTCTTTAAATGTGTTTTTAAATGTGTTTTTTTTGTCCCCTCTCAGCCTCTGTCCTGGCAGCAGCCCTATGTCCCTGTCCTGGCCCGGGGAATGCTGGACTTCCTCATGGCGCCCACCGCTTTCCTCATGGGCTGTCACATCCTCCATTTTGAAGAAGTGGCTGCAGTGAGTTTCCTATTCACATAAAACCACAAACCACAAAGACATATTGACACTGTGAAGTGATATTTAAACTCTGAACTTTGGCACTGTTCTGGTCACAGTTTCTTAGTCATGTTTTGGGTTTGGCAAACACAGACTTGGAGTTGCGTTTTGTTTCATTCACACGTGGTTAACAACACACCAAACCTGCATATTTAGGCTCGATATCTTCAATTTGTTCCACCTTGTGATGTCATGAGGTAATACAGGAAGTGCTCTACTTTGTTCTTAAACTCCGCACACCTTCACTACAGTCATTTGGATCATTTCAGCCCTGGAATTGCCCATTTCTGCTGAAAAAAAAATCTTTCTTCTTCTTTCTTCTTCCTTTTTTTCCCTTTTTCTTCCTTTTACTTTCTTCTTCTTTCGTCTTCCTTTTTTCCTTTTTCTTCCTTTTACTTTCTTCTTCTTTCTTCTTCCTTTTTTCCTTTTACTTTCTTCTTCTTTCTTCCTTTTTCTTCCTTTTACTTTCTTCTTCTTTCTTCTTTTTTAGTTTTACTTTCTTCTTCTTTCTTCTTCCTTTTTTCCTTTTTCTTCCTTTTACTTTCTTCTTCTTTCTTCTTCCTTTTTTTCCTTTTTCTTCCTTTTACTTCTTCCTTTTTTCCTTTTTCTTCCTTTTACTTTCTTCTTCTTTCTTCTTCTTCCTTTTTTCCTTTTTCTTCCTTTTACTTTCTTCTTCTTTCTTCTTCTTTCTGATTCCTTTTTTCCTTTTACTTTCTTCTTCTTTCTTCTTCCTTTTTTCCTTTTACTTTCTTCTTTCTTCTTCCTTTTTTCCTTTTTCTTCCTTTTACTTTCTTCTTCTTTCTTCTTCCTTTTTTCCTTTTTCTTCCTTTTACTTTCTTCTTCTTTCTTCTTCCTTTTTTCCTTTTACTTTCTTCTTCTTTCTTCCTTTTTTCCTTTTTCTTCCTTTTACTTTCTTCTTCTTTCTTCTTCCTTTTTTTCCTTTTACTTTCTTCTTCTTTCTTCTTCCTTTTTTCCTTTTTCTTCCTTTTACTTTCTTCTTCTTTCTTCTTCCTTTTTTCCTTTTACTTTCTTCTTCTTTCTTCCTTTTTCTTCCTTTTACTTTCTTCTTCTTTCTTCTTTTTTAGTTTTACTTTCTTCTTCTTTCTTCTTCCTTTTTTCCTTTTTCTTCCTTTTACTTTCTTCTTCTTTCTTCTTCCTTTTTTCCTTTTTCTTCCTTTTACTTCTTCCTTTTTTCCTTTTTCTTCCTTTTACTTTCTTCTTCTTTCTTCTTCTTCCTTTTTTCCTTTTTCTTCCTTTTACTTTCTTCTTCTTTCTTCTTCTTTCTGATTCCTTTTTTCCTTTTACTTTCTTCTTCTTTCTTCTTCCTTTTTTCCTTTTACTTTCTTCTTTCTTCTTCCTTTTTTCCTTTTTCTTCCTTTTACTTTCTTCTTCTTTCTTCTTCCTTTTTTCCTTTTTCTTCCTTTTACTTTCTTCTTCTTTCTTCTTTTTTTCCTTTTACTTTCTTCTTCTTTCTTCCTTTTTTCCTTTTTCTTCCTTTTACTTTCTTCTTCTTTCTTCTTCCTTTTTCTTTCTTCTTCTTTCTTGTTCTTTCTTCTTCCTTTTTCTTTCTTCTTCTTTCTTCTTCTTTCTTCTTCCTTTTTTCCTTTTTCTTTCTTCTTCTCATTATTATCATTATTATTATCATTATTATTATTACTCAGACATGTGTGAATGGCACAAAACCCAAAGTCCAGGTCTGTTTTTGAGACAGAACCAACATTTTAACACAGGCTAAAGTCGATTTTGCGATACAGGACTTTTAAATTAAGCACCAAAAACACCTTTAACACAATATGCATCAGTCTGATGCCATAGAACATTCCAGGCAGAGCAACTTCTCCAGGAGAAGAGCAGGTGGTTTACCCTTCACCAGAAATGTTCCATAGTGTACCTTAGGGCTGGGCGATATGGACCAAAAAATATATCTCGATATATTTTGCTATATCTCGATATTCGATATATATCTCGATATCTTTACAGGAAAAATAACCCCCTCCCAACTACTCCAAAAACAACAGACACATTTTATCTGATTAATATTCATTTAGTTCTGCACTCAAACACTCTGTGGCCCTTTTTGGACCCTCACCCACAGTTTAAAACCCTCTTCTTTAAGAGAACTTCCACTGGTACTTTAAAGAAAACTACTTCAAAGTGAAAAAAGTGGCTAGGATTTTTAAACCTGTATTTTGACATTCCAAACTGGAGAAACATTCTCTTGTTTTAAAGTGATGTTTAGTCTCTGCACATTTACCAAACCAAACGCACATTGTGACAAATATGATCCTCAGTAATCAGACCTTGAGTCCGAGACAAGACCAAGACAAAGCTCTCGCTTTAGAGAGGGAAGTCCAGCGGTGTGGGGGTGTCTAATGAGTGGGACAGGTGTGGGTCCTGCTGTGGTGGGACAGGTGTGGGGGTGTCTAATGAGTGGTGGGGCAGGTGTGGGTCCTGCTGCGGGGCGCTCCTCGTTTAAGGGGCGTGGGTGTGTTTTGAAGCGGAGTTTGTTCGTATGAGTGATATCAGCCACACTCGGAGCTCGTATGCTGGAGTCGTGCGCGGTCGGAGGTGTCGTGCCCGGGCACAGTTCGGTTGCGCTCGCGCTGGGCAGGTGCATTTAGAAAGTTTAACTCGTCACGTTGCGTCTGTGCGCAGCTCCTTATTGTGGCTGCAGAAGCACTCGCACAGATGCTGTTTGTTTTCCCCGTTCACACAACGAAATATTTACTCGCAAATGCGAGTGAAATGGACGCACTGGAGACTAGAGCCCTGGTCCCAGTCTTGGTTTAGTCCGCGACCGAGCCCCGGGCTCTGCGGCCGCGTTTAGTCCTGGTTTAGTCCTAGTCCTGGTTTAGTCCTAGTCCTGGTTTAGTCCTAGTCCTGGTTTAGTCCAAGGCCAGCTCCGGGCTCCACGGAGGAGCTCGGGGGACAAACGCGAGGAGGCGGAGGCGAGCGCGGCACAGAGAAGGCGAAACAAGCGAAGCGGCGAAACCAGAAGTAAACGTAAGCATTATAGCGATATATCGATATGTCAGAATTCATATCGAGTTTCAAAAATATCTCGATATATTTTAAATATCGAGATATCGCCCACCCCTATTGTACCTTTAATATTTCCTGATCCAGTGTTTGTATCTTGTGTGTTTTTGTGTAATGTTAACAGATATTTGAAAGATTCATGTACTTTTCATCTCTGTTGTGTTTGACTGTCCCAGACAAAGATGGACAATCCAACCGGCATTTTTATATAACGAGCTAAATGTTACTTTGCCGTCAGTGTAATAAAATAGGCCACATAAGAACTCTTCTTGCAAAACAGCAGAAATTAATAAAAAATAAACAAACTGCACTCACAACAAACCTGTATTTTTCTCTAGTGTTTTCACCTCAGATATTATTATGTTTAATCATTTTATTTGTTATTTTTGAGCTCTAAAATTCTACATACCACATTTTCCAAAGATTAAGGTTGAGATTATGGTGGCCCTAGTGGTGCTTAATTAAAACATTTTATACATTACATATTTTTTCTCATTGTAAAGCATGTTTCTATTGTCTTTGTATTATCTTTATTAAGGATCAGAATCAGAATCAGAATTACTTTTATTCATCCCCGAGGGGAAATTTTCTTCGTTACAGATGCCACCGACCAAGAGCATGTACATCGAACAAGTTACAAAATAAGCTAAATACAATAAGATAAAAGATAAAATAGCTCTCTCTGGGAAATTATTTACATCAGTGACATATTTATGACTATATACATGTGTGAGCAGGGAATAGGATGAAAAGGATTGAGTAGTTTGTGAGTTAAAGTGCAGCGTTCAACAGTTTGATGGCGACAGGCAGGAAAGATTTCCTGTGTCTCTCAGTGGAGCAGCGGCAGCCGCAGTCTATGGCTGAAAGAGCTCCTCTGATTGGCCAGCACCTTGTGGAGGGGGTGGGAGGGAGAGTCCAGGATAGTCCAGATTTTGTCCAGCATTCTCCTGTCCAACACCACCGCCAGAGAGTCCAGCTCCTCCCCCACAACATGTCCAGCCTTCCTAATGATCTTCTCGAGTCTATTAGTGTCCCTCAGGCGCAGACTGCTGCCCCAGCAGACTACAGCGTACATGATGGCACTGGCCACCATAGACTCGTAGAACATCCTGAGCATTGTCCTGCAGATGTCAAAGGACCTCAGCCTCCTCAGGAAATAGAGGCGGCTCTGGCCCTTCTTGTAAACCGCGTCCACAAGGATAGAACAGTATCTGCTTTTTTTAATGTGAAAAATGTTTAAATGAATTAATGAAATAAGATGGTCTATGCTTCAAATGCCATAAAATCCTGTAAGTGGATTCAGCCTAAATAACCATTACTGTTCATGCACTTTTACATCAAACAAAGGCCTTTTGATTCCACCCTTTACCCCACAGCCTCACGCAGCCTCCAGTGTTTCAGTGACTGTGTTTAGGTGCATTTTAATAGTGGCTCGTTTATCCCTGTTCTGACCACACTGTTAAACCCGACGCATAAACGTGTCTTTGTCTTTCTTGCTCACAGGAGACGGACGACCTCATCCTGGTGAATGTGGACGAGGGCCTGATTCAGTCGTCCTGGTCCGACAGCGTGGAGCTCCCGGCTGTTCCTCTGCAGGCGGCCGAGAGCTTCATCTCCAGGTATTTCACCAACACTTTATCAGAAACAGCAAACATTACCCAACCCTTCATGAATATTTATTCATTCTGACTAAAATGTCTTTTTCGCACAAGTTAATAGTTTTTCATCATTAACTAAACATTGCACATTTACATGAAATCAGTGTATTAATGTTTTAACAAATAGAAAATTATATCCATCCATCCATCCATCATCTCCCGCTTAATCCGGCTGGGTCGCGGGGGCAGTTTGCTGCCCAATACTCATAGCACCTGACCCCCTATGAACCCCTCTGCAGGTGGTGAGCCCACAGGAGGGTGGACAACATGGTCCTTGATGTTAGTTCATAGGGGTGCGGGCATGTTTTTTGGGTTGATGGGGGAAACCGGAGTACCCGGAGGAAACCCATCCAGACACGGGGAGGAACATGCAAACTCCACACAGAAAGGCCCGGGCGACACGGGGATCGAACCCGCAACCTTCTTGCTGGTGGCTGAGTGGCAACACTCAGCCACCAGCAAGAAAATAATGTATTAACTAATATTGTATTAATATTTATTTGTTGGTTAAGTTGGTTCAGTGTAATTAATATATTAGTATTATGTAGGTATCAGTGTGGGGCGACTTATAATAAAGTTGGAACAGTGATTATTAACTATTTACAAATAATTCTACTTATAAAATGTATTAACAATAGCAAATATTTTACATTTTACGCTTAACCAACTTAACAAGAGGAGGAGAGGTTCAGACTGAGATCAGCAGAGCCAATGACACATTTAGTTACTATTAATAAATATTAACACAATATTAGTTAATAGATTATTTTCTATTTGTTAAAACATTAATACACTGATTTCATGCAAACAATTGATGTTTAGTTAATGATGAAAAACTATTAACCTGTGTGAAACAGACATTTTAAATAAGAATTAATAAATATTACTGAAGCGTTCGGTAATGATTAGTTTGCGGTTTATTATGGCGCCTTATTCTAAAGTGTTATTGGTGTTTTTAATGTGGTCTTGTTCTATTCATGGGACAGTGCAGCATTTTCACAGCATAACGTTAATCTTAACTTAAGTAAAAGAAGATTATGGGTGAAAGTATATTTAAAGATTCACTTTCACCTTTCACACTGTTTGTTTTTCCGGGAAAGTGTTTGTGAGTCAAGGACAAAGGCAGAACTATAATTAAAAGTCTATAATTAAAATTACTTAATCAGCTTTACTGACTCATCGCAGTGAGTTCGGAAAGTCTGATTCATGTTTGTTGGTTTGCGTTTAGAGCGGAGAGTCTTCAGATTCACTACGATTTAGAGCTGTGCCATCTCGGGTCAGGGACGGACGTGAACGTGATGAGGAACCGGCGCAGAGACTGGCTCCGGAGACTCAACACGCAGATCCAAAACATCGCCCTCGAGCTGGTCGTCAACATCTTTAAGTATGACTTTTGTGGGGAATTTCTGGAACCTCCGTGAAGTCGCCTCCATCAAACGCAAACCTGCACAAAAACTATGTCGATCGTTTGTGCTGCAAAAAGTTTCGTTTGTGCAATTCTGTTTCTTCAGATATTTGCAGTTTTATTTTCGGTCGATGACGTCGTGGAAAAGTCTGGGTTATTATAAAATATGAATCAAAAGGAAATGACTAAAGACTGAAACAGACTTTTCCTCAGCCTCAGGTCGTTTCTCTTCACTAGTTTTGTGGAGTTTGTCGCCGTCAGCTGAGCAGAAATGACGTCCTGTAATTACCACAGAAATAATAATGAAGAATTTTAGAAATAAACTCACACAAATGAAACTGTCACAGCACAAAACAGCACAAACCAAATACAAACGTTTTCTAGAATTTTTTCTTCCTGTTTTTAGCTCTATTTCACATTCTGAGGTTCTGGACGACGTCATCGGCCCAAAATAAAACTGCAAATATCTGAAGAACCAGAATCACACAAATTGAAACTTTTTGCAGCACAAAACAGCTCAAACGATTGACGTAGTTTTTGTGTCGGTTTGCGTTTGATGGGACTTCACGCAGATATTTGAATGAATGAATTTATTTATTTTGGTTGTCAACATTCATAAAAAAAAATTACATTTACAAATACATTTCCTCATTGTGTTGGTCACAACCAAAAAAGGATTGGGCTGAAGCAAATTGCTTATGCAAGCCCCCCCCTCAACATTACAACAACTCAAATATTCTACCTTGTTCTTATTATTCCCGTCTTTTTACTCTTTACCACAATGTGTACATGTTAATCATTTGATATTTTAACCTTTTTTTAAACTGTATTAGAGAACTAATCAACTTAAACCGATCGTCAAGCTCATTCCAGAGTTTAGCTCCTAAAACAGACACACATCTTTGTCTGACATTGGTTCTGACTTTACTTAATTCAAACCGCAGCAAACCTCTTAGGTTGTACAAACTATTTCGTAATTTAAATAAAGATTGTATTCCTACAGGAAGATCATTATTCATAGCACGATACAGAATTTCCATGATTTTAAACTTAACTATGTCTGCAAATTTCAATATATTAGATTTCACATAAAGTTCATTGGTTGAATCGTGGAATCCAGCATTATTAATGGTTCGTACGACCCTTTTTTTTAATTTAATATTTCTGGAGTGGTCTTAACGTAATCAAGTAAAACTGCATCATTTTTGTGTTCTGATTCTTTTTAAGGGGCGTCCAGGACTTTCTCAACCACGAACACAGAGTTTTCAACAGTGAAGAGTTTCTTAGGACCCGTGAACCCGCCGACCAACTATTTTACAAGAAGGTATTGCATAGTAAAGGAAATGAACAAAACCACGGATGTTTCAGTGTTATGGGCAAATAACGCAGCTATTTTTACCTGTAAGCAGCAGATTATTTATAGACTTATTTATTTATTAGTAATGTTTTGTGATCCAAGTTTTAAAATACAATGTGAATTTAAACGGCCCAAATGACGCTATTTTCTGTTGTATTTTGTTTCATTCACACATGTTTAATACAAAACTGCATATTTAAGAGTTCTTCATACAGAAAACACTCTGTTCCACCTTGTGACATCATTTGGTAAGACAGGAAGTGCGCCACTGTGTTTTTAAACTCCACACACCTTCACTAGAATCATTTGGATGTCTTCAGTCCTGGAATTTGTCAAAAAAACAAAACAAAAAGGAGCTGTTAACTTGAAAACTACCACAACATGACATCACAAGGTGGAACAGAGCATTTTGAACTCTAGAGATGTGGACAGTAATAATAAACGGTTACTCAGACGTGTGAATGAAACTAAATACAACCTCAGGTCTGTTTTTGAGTAGGTAACAGCATCATAACATGGCTAAAAGCTCACAAGTCACTTTTGTGTAATTATATGTAGTTAATATGATTAACTGAGGTTCAGGAGCAGGACCACGTCTCAACCGCCCTCGCCTCAACCCAGCGAATCACTTCTGTCACGCTTCAATTACACAGAAGCCTATTTGTCGCAGCCTATCCCAGTGACCCAGTCCGTTCCGAATAACTCGACCCCACCCTCCCAATACATATCTGTCTCTCCAGACATAAGACTCCTACAGGGGGGTCCCGTCCTGCTGGGCCATGTGAAGGTTGAGACTGAACCCCCCACCCTGAGTCTCAACCCATCCGACCCGCCTCGTCTCAATACAATAAACGCTTTTCGCTTCGCACATGTGTTGTGGCGTGGTCCTTGCTGGTGAAAGGACCTTTTGGAGGTTAGGATTGAGGGCAGAACCAGCAGCAGTAACAGCCTCGTTCTGTTTTCACTGTATTTATTTAAACTAATCTCTACTTTAAAGCTGCATTGTGTAACTTTTCGGTGGAGGGTCCGTCAAATGCTTTTCTCCATGGAGTCATTAATGTTTTGTCTGGAATGTTTCACAGTATGGCATTAAACCTTTCTGTCTTCATGGAGACCAAACCAGACCAAGTTACAGGTCAGATCTGTGGAGAGGCGACTCCGCTCACAGGCAGAATGCCTGTTTTTCTAAGTATTTTTGACCTATAAAACCACTTGTAATTGAATAAATGTAAAGTCGATCTGTTTAATGTCATACTTGACACCGTCCAGGCAGAGGAATAGAAACAAGCAGGTGATGAACCCTCCACTGGAAAAGTTACACAATGCAACTTTAAATAAGCCTTCATTTGTCCCTGGAGAGCCCCGCCACACTAAAGGCCTTTGTGTGCTCAGGTCTTAGAAACCCATATCTTCCACTCGTTCTTGCGGGACAGGCTGAACAGGAAGGTTGACACCTACAGTCGAATGGAGCAGAGCATGCGTAACCATGCCCACAGGTGAGTTTACAGGGCTACACCTGCCCACAGGTGAGTTTACAGGGCTACACCTGCCCACAGGTGAGTTTACAGGGCTACACCTGCCCACAGGTGAGTTTACAGGGCTGCACCTGCCCACAGGTGAGTTTACAGGGCTACACCTGCCCACAGGTGAGTTTACAGGGCTACACCTGCCCACAGGTGAGTTTACAGGGCTACACCTGCCCACAGGTGAGTTTACAGGGCTACACCTGCCCACAGGTGAGTTTACAGGGCTGCACCTGCCCACAGGTGAGTTTACAGGGCTACACCTGCCCACAGGTGAGTTTACAGGGCTGCACCTGACGGCCACATAACCGGGCAACAGAGGTCGTAAAAAAGCACAGGTTTATCTTTACGATGGGAAAGATCTCACTTAGATGACTGAGTTTAGTCATAATGGGCACTTTCTACACTGTGAAATCACCTGAATCATTTGCATCATTACAGCCCTAGAATTGCCCATTTAAAAGAACAAAAGGTAAAAGGTTAACTCGAAAACTACCATGTCATGACATCACAAGGTGGAGCAGAGCATTTTGAGCTTTGGGGATGTAGACAGACTAATAATAAAGGCTTACTCAAAACGTGGTTGAATGAAACAAAACACAACTTCATGTATGTTTTTGAGGAGGTAACAGCATTAAAACATGTCTTAACCCTCGAAGACCTACGACATCATATACGATACCGAGGAATATGTTTCTATAACCACGCAGAACTTTCTAACCGTAAAAGACAGAAACTTCCTTTTCCCCTCTGAAAGTGCAGACATAGAGGTTTCCGTACATTTCTGCGGCTTTATCCTACGTCACACTCACGCTGTGTGATGACGTGAGCAAAACGAGTGTCCAATAGGAACTTTGTTTTCCCCAAACTCATGCGCTCCGTCCATTTTGATCGAGCCAAACTTTGCCAAAGAGTGAAGTGAGTCAAGATGGTCGACTCCTCTGACTGTGTGTGTTTATAACGAGGGAAAAAGTCACTCTAAGTGGAGTTAATTCTCACACACATGGAAAATGACACATCTTGGTGTGTGTAATTGTGCATCTCTTTCTAGTTTTATTTAAAGGTTTATTTCAGTCCAAATGAACAAATCCAAATGTAATAAACACCTGGAAATGCAGAAGTGCTGTGGCTCTGGCCCTGGACCTGACAGGAGCTGTTTCCAGGACTGGACCAGGAAAGTCATGGAGCCACTGCACTTTTTTTGTTTTTAGGGCAATAAGGAGATTTTTAATTTACTTACAGACTTGAGATTTTGCATTTTTGTAGCTAAGGCCCTAAATTAAGCATTTTTATGTCCAAAAAGTTTCCACGTTTGCTGTGTGTTTTGTATAAAAGAGTGTGAATTTTATTTTCTGTTTTATTTTTTTCCATCTCTATTTCTGGTCCTGTAGCTTTTATCACAGCCTCATGACACAACTACAGCAGCAGATTGTGAAATAACAGGTTGGACTGAACAAAAGGAGGTAGAACACTTCATTATAGGGTAAAAGGGGCAGTTTTAAAAGCAAAATAAAGAAAAAAATCCAGGCGAGGAGAAATGTACTAAAATTGCCCTTAGGTCTTCCGGGGTTAAAGCTCACAAGAGTCAATAGTCCATTTAAATATAAATATGTAAAGATTAGAAGCATGTTTTTCCATTACAGTGCACAGTAATGTCAGCCTGTAGCTGCTGTTGACAGTGCAGTGACTTCATCTTCTGTGTAAGTCTCTATTGTCCGTGCTCCCTCAGCCTGACGTCAGCACTGTGACCTTTTGTAGAAACCGCGCCATGACGGAGACGCCCTCGCGGCGCCCCCCCATGGCCGAACTGTCCCGCAGCGGATACAGCAGCTACACCAGCCCCGACCACAGGCTGAGCAAGAAACTGGGGGCGAGCATGCCCAACCTGCAGCAGCACACGGTCGAGACCTTCACCGTCCTCATCCCCAGCCGACCCGCGTCACTCAGGAAAATGACTCCAGATATAGGTCAGGAGAAGGACAAAAATCTATTATGTTTAAAAGTTTATCAGCACTTTTTATGTTAACACCATCACCTGCTTGTTTCTATGGACATTGGACATTGACATTAAACAGCTCTACTTTACATTTAGGTGATTTTATAGTTCAAAAATACCTAGAAAAACAGGCATTCTGACTGTGAGCGGGGTCCCCTCTCCAAGGATCTGACCTGTAACTTGGTCTGGTTTGGTCTCCTTGAAGATAGAAAGGTTTAATTCCACACTGTGAAACATTCCAGACAAAGCAATAACATCTCCATGAAGAAAAGCATTTGATAGACACTAGAAAAGTTACACAATGCACCTTTAAGCGACCACATATTAATGGTTAAGAAGTAGAAATTGGGGCACCAAGTTGATATTTGTTAGTGTTTACTAAGATATTATTATGACTGTATTTAACAACCATTTAGCCATTAAATATGTGTACTATTTTTGTTTTACCGTGACTATAAGTCACACTTTTTTCAGGGTTTGGGTGCGACTTATACTTAGGTGCGACTTATATATTACATTTTTCACACTGAGCCCATAGACCAAATATATGTATATATGAATCAAAAATGAAAAAAAAAAGATCATTGTCAGTTTTTCATTTTCGTTTTAGAGACAAATAATAAAGAAAAGAGTTGAATTTTTTTCTTATTTTTGGTTCTATATTGAAAAACGAATGAACGAATGACACATGGATTCTTCTCTATTGGATTGTTTTTATTACTATAATTTCTATAACTCGCCTTTCAACTCAAAATTCAATTTGATTCTTCGATTTTACAAAATAAAAAAAGTGCGACTTATAGTCCAGTGTGAATTATACATGTTTTTTTCTTCCTCATTCCGCATGTTTTGGCTGGTGCGACTCAACCGAAAAATACGGTTCATAATACGGATAATTCCACATTATTTTAACCTTAATCCTAATATACATTAATAAGTGCTTTATAAACATCACGTATACCTAAATACTCACTAAATAACATACAAATAACTATAGATTAACATCTGCACACTAATGTGTTCGTGCTATGCTAATGATCTATGGAACAACTTGTAATAACATAAACTCCCTAAACTTAATTTACTACAATGTTATTACCACACATCCACTTAAAGGTGCATTGTGTAACTTTTTAAAAAACTTTTATTTAACCAGGAAAGTCCCACTGAAATCACTCGTCTCTTTTTCAAGGGAGTCGTGGCCACGCACACTCCACTTTCTCACCTTTTTTCTCTTTTTTTTCTCCTTTTCATACTCTTTATTTTCTGGTGGATGTTCCTTCAGGTGCTTTTCTCCATGGAGATATTATTGGTATTTGTCTGGAATGTTTCACAGTGTGGCATTAAACCTTTCTGTCTTCATGGAGAACAAACCAGACCGAGTTATAGGTCAGATCTGTGGAGAGGCGACCCCGCTCACAGTCAGAACACCTGTTTTGTGAGGTATTTTTGAGCAATACGAACACCTGTAATTGAATAAACGTGAGGTAGATGTGTTTAATGTCACACTGTGGAACATACTAAGCAGAGCGATGACATATCCATAAAAACAAACAGGTGACAGACCCTCCACCTGTAAAGTTACACACTGCAACTTTAAATAGAGCAACTGTAAATGTGTTTAATCTGTTTCTTTCCAGGTTTAAAGCTTCAAAACAAGCCCGTCAAAATGTTCCGGCTCCCAGACTTTCCCCCTCCGCTGGCCTATCATTATGTGCAAAAGTATTATCTGAACATGGTCGACGCACTGAAAAGCACCATTGACGCCACCCCACCTGAAGAGGCCGCACTGCTCGCCAGGTAAAGACGCTCTTCACGTAGAAAAAACTGCACGTGAAATACAGAATATCGTCCACTCTGACAGGGCAGGTGAAAGAGACGGTGAAAAAAAATACCGTTTGGTTATTTTAAGTGAGTATTTACAGTAAGTCTCAAAATTGTATTGTAGGAAACGCTCGCAAACACCACTGGGACCAAACCAGAAACCAAACCTGGAACACCCAAAGAAGCAGTAAGGCTGGCAAACATTAGGAACTGCGTGAGTTAAGGTTAAGGATCTTGTATTACGCAAAAAACAAAACACAACTCCGGGTATGTTTTTAATGAGGAAACAAGATTATAACATAGATCAGAAAATAGTGTCATTTTGTGAAACTTTTCTGGTGGAGGGTCCGTCAAAAGCTTTGGAAATGTTGGAGATATTGTTGCTTTGTCTGGTATTAAACCTTTCAAAATCAGGCTAAGATTTTAAAAGTTATATCGGTTTATTCATCCTGTTTTCAATTTATTATTTACTTATTAGTTCTGCTTAATCCTAATCTAGAGGTGGTTTATTTTAAGACAACCCGTCAAGTAAAATGATCTGTCCATGCAGCAAGATCATTTCACTACTTTTAAGTCATTTTCTGATAGATTTAAGCGTTTATATCTTAAGCTTTTTAGCAGTGTATCTTCATGGAGAGTAGGGCTGGGCGATATGGACCAAAAAATATATCTCGATATATTTTGCTATATCTTGATATACGATATATATCTCGATATCTTTACAGGAAAAATAACCCCCTCCCACACTACTGCAAAAACAAAAAAACAAATTTGATCTGATTAATATTCATTTAGTAATGCGCTTAAACACTCTGCACCCCTTTTTGGACCCTCACCCACAGTTTAAGAACCTCTTCTTTAAGAGAACTTCCACTGGTACACAAAACTGCTTCAAAGTGAATAAAGTGTGTAGGATTTTTAAACCTGTATTTTGACATTCCTAACTGGAGTTACATTCTCTTGTTTTAAAGTGATGTTTAGTCTCTGCACATTTACCAAACCAAACGCACATTGTGACAAATATGACCGCACTCAGTATTCAGATCTTGAGTCCGAGACAAGACCAAGACAAAGCTCTGGCTTTAGAGAAGGAAGTTCAGCGGTGTGGGGGTGTCTAATGAGTGGTGGGGCAGGTGTGGGTCCTGCTGCGGGGCGCTCCTCGTTTAAGGGGCGTGGGTGTGTTTTGAAGCGGAGTTTGTTCGTATGAGTGATATCAGCCACACGTGGAGCTCGTATGCTGGAGTCGTGCGCGGTCCGAGGTGTCATGCCTGGGCACAGGTCGGTTGCGCTCGCGCTGGGCAGGTGCATTTAGAAAGTTTAACTCGTCACGTTGCGTCTGTGCGCAGCTCCTTATTGTGGCTGCAGAAGCACTGGCACAGATGCTGTTTGTTTTCCACGTTCGCACGACGAAATATTTACTCGCAAATGCGAGTGAAATGGGCGCACTGTAGAGCCCTGGTCCTAGTCCTGGTTTAGTCCGCGACCGAGTCCCGGGCTCTGCGGCCGCGTTTAGTCCTGGTTTAGTCCTAGTCCTGGTTTAGTCCGAGGCCAGCTCCGGGCTCCACGGAGGAGCTCGGGGGACAAACGCGAGGAGGCGGAGGCGAGCGCGCCGCACAGAGAAGGCGAAACAAGCGAAGCGGCGAAACCAGAAGTAAACGTAAGCATTATAGCGATATATCGATATGTCAGAATTCATATAGAGTTTCAAAAATATCTCGATATATTTTAAATATCGAGATATCGCCCACCCCTAATGGAGAGCTAACAGGATCTAGTTATAGGTCAGATCTGTGGAGAGGCAAACCCAGAAGGCCTGTTTTTCTGTGTATTTGAGCGATAAAACCACCTGTAATTGAATAAATGTGAGGTAGATCCTTCGAGTTTTATTACTGCGGGACATTCCAGACTGACCCTCAACTCAAAAAGTTACACAATGCACCTCTGCAAAAGTTAAAACTGGTTCCTCTTACACTTTAGTTCAGGGGTGTCAAACTCATTTTGGTCCGGGGGCCGTATGCACCTACTTTGATCCCAAAAGGGCCGGATCAGAAAACTCAGTTCTCTCTTCAAGTTATTGTATTTTTCTCCGTGTCTCGTAGTGGTGTTTAAGATTATATTCCTCGAGCAACGCCACTTGTTCCAAACACACTGAGCACAGATTTCCCATTCACCTCTGTCAACAAATAAGAATTAGACTATTTTTCTTGGGAAATCCTGAACTCAGCATCTGCTTTTCTCATTTTTTGACATTTTGCTGATGAGGGTCACGGTCGACAGTCAAAACGATCGTCCTTTAAGAGCGTTTGGAAAGAGGAAAGTCTTCATTTGTGCTGCTCTGGTGGGAGTCGCAACGTACAGAAACGCCGGAGACGCTGCTATGCTAAACGGTGCAGAAAATTAACAGAAAAATCTGAAAATTTTAAGTATTTTAATAGAAAAATCAGCCGAGGGCCAGATTAAAGGTCTTGGAGGGCCGGATCTGGCCCCCGGGCCGCATGTTTGACACATGTGCCTTAGTTCATCGTCGTCATTATAAACTGTGTGTCTGACCGGTTTCTGTGCCGACAGGTTGAACAGAAAGTGTTTGTGTCCAGGTATCACTATCTGCGTGGCCTGGTGAACACGGTGTCCAATCGGCCTCTCGAAGCCCTCGAGGATTTCCAGAGTCTTTATAAAACAGACGCAGACATCTTTCCCTCTCAGATGGTCAAGTCTCTGGTCGACTCCCTGCCGGAGGCCGAGCGCATCCTGGTGAGTCAAATATTTACACTTCCATTTGTATTGATTTTATTATTGATCCCTGAAGTTAACACAAGGAGCAGGACGGAGCTCAGCCAAAGCCCTAATCGCACGGGGTCAGTTTTACCTGTGGACCTTTGGTGGTTTGTAATAACTGTGGAGGACGTCTGAGATCTTAATCCCGTGCGAATGCTCCACGTCTGTAATTTGTAAAGTAAAAATTCCGCCGCAAATTCCCTACGATATTTCACCAAACACAGACGTCCGGTGATAATACGAGTCCTGTGCGAATCTGCAGCTCAGTGTTTGTTGTTGTAATTCGTCTTTTCTGTCAATTCCTTTTATTTCCGCGGTCTTTTCTCTATATATTGCGCACATTATCTCTATATATTGCACACATTATCTCTATATATTGCACACATTGTATATCTCTTTGCGCCTTTTCTATCTCTTTCCGGTCTTGAGTAATGGAGGCCGCTGTAGAAATTTTGATTAGCAGTTTTGAGCTTTTTAGGGGTGAATTATAACAGCCTCAGAGCCTCTACATGGAAACTGATCCACAAAAAGGGAAATTCTCGCAGGATGTTTTTTTATTTTAATTTTTTTTTAGCATACTTTATAAATTTACTTACTTAGCAGCGCGAAAGACATAGAAACGGATGTGATGTTACGACATATCCGGTCGTAATTTCAGTAAAATAGAGGAATTTGCGGACTTCTCTTATCCCGTGCGAATGTGCTGCGAGAAACACTGAGGTGGGGCGGGAATTTGCGAATTACCAGACGTCCCCAGGATGTACTTTTCCTGTGCGAATACGGCTAAAGTCTGTGATTTCTGCGCTTTTCCTTTAATAAGCAGGAAACATTTTCAGTCTATCCTCATACATACTGTATTTAAAGGTGCACTGTGTAACTTTTTGGTTGGGGGGGGTCTGTCACCTGCTTGTTTTTATGTCACTGTTCTGCCTGGAATGTTCCACCGTATGACATTAAACCTTTATTTAACATTTATTCGATTACAGGTGGTTTTATAGCTCAAAAATACCTGTAACTTGGTCTGGTTTAGTCTCCGTGAAGACAGAAAGGGAAACAGAACAGAAACATTCCAGACAAAGCAAAAACATCTCCGTGAAGAAAAGCATTTGGAGCCAGAGAAGTTACACAATCGTCAGTCAAACTTTATCTGTAGAGCGCTTTTCAGACAAAAATGCAACACAAAGCGCTTTGATTAAAAAGAACTGTCCTACATTTCCCCTCCACAAAACTAAACTAAACAGACGAGTGTAGAGATTATAATCTGTGATAATCCCACATAAAACTGAACTAAACAACTAACTGTGACAAAACGATCTTTATTTACTACTAACTGAAACAGGAAACTATGAGATTACTCCCGTGACAAACTCTTTAATAACTCTTTCTATCTCTATACTGTCTTTCATAACTCTCTATACCAGGGGTGTCAAACTCACTTTGGTCCGGGGGCTGTATGCAGCCTACTTTGAAAATTTGGGCTGATACCGATATCAGATTATGCTAGCCATCAATTATCGATATTTCTCCGATGTCTCGTAGTGGTGTTTATTATATTTCAAAAAGAACATTTTATACAGTCTGAATCATGTGAACTGAATTTTATTCACAAAACCCTGTGAGACAGATAAGAATTAGACTATTTTTCTTGGGAAATCCTGAACTCAGCATCTGCTTTTCTCATTTTTGACATTTTGCTGATGAGGGTCACGGTCGACAGTCACAACGATACAGCACCTTAAGAGCGTTTGGAAAGAGGAAAGTCTTCATTTGTGCTGCTCTGGTGGGAGTCCGACACTACAGAAACAGCCGGAGACGCTGCTATGCTAAACGGTGCAGAAAATTAACAGAAAAATCAGAAAATTTTAAGTATTTTAATAGAAAAATCAGCCGAGGGCCAGATTAAAGGTCTTGGAGGGCCGGATCTGGCCCCCGGGCCGCATGTTTGACACATATGCCCTATACCAACTATAATAACTATAACTACTACAGAGAAAAAGGAAAACAGAGGAAGAACAACAAAAATAACACATATAAACATTATGACACGACATTAAACCGGGAGGAGGAGTCGGGGAGGCACCACACGGCACCTTTAAAAGTGGTTTCCAATTGATGAGCTCGTTAATGAACCAATAATAATTACAGATCAGTCAGGTCATTGGCCCAAACCAAATATCAGCTTCAGGCGGACCTTTATATACAAATATTGGCCAATAGCAAATGTGGCATAGATTAAACTATTACCTAAAACACACACTGAAATTTCTCCTTTTCAAATTTCAATTTCTAAATTTGTGCCTATCAAATAACTGGGTCGTTCAATTTAAAAACAAAACAAGCACAGCAGAATTCACCATTTCTCTATTTCTAAGTCATAAACACTATTTCCTCTTAAAGCAGAATTGAAAAAGCTCCAGAGAATGTCATAACTGCTCTAAAGTGCACAGAAATTATAATTTGATGAGTAAAAACACAAGCAAACATCTTTATTTTGTTGAAATGATGTTTAAAGTAACTGAAAAAAGTGATTGTTGCATGTAAATTGTGCAGAAATTTCTCCGATCTGGCCAAGATTTAAAACTTATATCAGGTTATTCATCTTGTTTTCATATTTATTATAGACTTACTAGACCAGAGACGGCTTAATTCTAGTCAAGAGGTTGTTTATTTTAAGATAAATTGTCAAGTAAAATGATCTTGCTGCACGGACAGATAATTTCACTTTCAATTTCACTTTTCATTTTCCGTTAGATTTAACTGCTTGTGTTATGTCGTCTTTTACTTCCTGTTATTTTCTACATATTTTTTCAACTTTTCCTCGCGAATTGCATCATGTTTTACCACAGGTTTTATCCCGCCAAATGAAGTAGAAATTAGAGAATTCTAAAAACCCGTCTCACGCACTTTAACTTCGTTCACAGATGGAAAAACGGCCTGAGATCAAACGCCTCATAAGTCGACTGAAACGCGACCAGGAGCGAGAGCGCGCGCAGAACGGCAAAAGCCACGAACACGGGACGGTGAAACGGTTCAAACTGCCCAAAACCTACATGCACCTGGACGAGTTCGTGAAGTGCGTCCAGGAGTCGGGCATCGTCAAAGACCAGGGCACCATTCAGAGGCTGTTTGACGCCCTCACCGTGGGTAAGAACTGTGGCTCTGTAAAGCTCCACTGCGCTAATGTGGGGCTCCTTTTTTTCCTTTTCCTGGCAATCATTTATGTCCTGGGTTAATTATTACCTCACCCTGTCTTTAAGGGTCTCTGTGGCGTAACCGAGGCTGTATAAATAGAAGTTACTAACAAGGAAAATATGTTTTCGTCTCTTAAAAGCAAAACTACAAGTCAGAAAGTAACCAGTGAAATGTGCACAGACGTTCTGTTTACCTTTTCCCATCTTATCAGAATCAGAATCAGAAAGGTTCACAACATTAGGAAATTACTGCGGCACTTCGAGCGAAACGTCGACAAACACTAAACATGCAACAAATAAAATAGAATAAAATTAAGTAGAAAACAATAAACTAATAATATAACACAAAAATTTACAAATTTACAAGAATATAAGTAGCAGTACTAGTACTTTGCAGTGACATCGTGCTGGGGGCTTCTGCATGTGTGTGTATGGCATAATGTTCCCTGTTACCATAGGGACACAACGCACATATTTGGAAACATTGTGGAAAAGTTTTAAGACCATCTAAAAACCCAAGAAAAAATACAAAATTGATTTTTAATTTTTATTTTACCTTTATTTAACCAGTATAAAAAAACTCCTTGAGATTAAAAATCTCTTTTGTAAGAGTGTCGTGGCCAAGAGGCACCATGAGCACAGCTCAACAGTGACAAACCTGTGCACATCCTCACACAGTCACATCATAGAGAGAATCAAAGCATTTACAGACTCATGACTTTGTCTCAAGTTCAGTGAAAAGTGATTTGAAAGAGTCTAATGAACTCGGTCTTTTCAAATGGAGCTTCTTCTGAAGTTCATTCCTCGGTTGTGCAGCAGCAGATCTAAAAGTCTTTCCCAGCTCTGTGCACAGAGCAGGAGCAGGTCCTGAGAACGAGACTGAAGCTACTGCTGCTCCTCAGCTCTATGAGCCGCTGGAGGTGAGAAGCACCAGCCCAACATACATTTAGAAACAAAAAGACACCAGTGTTTCAGCCTGCGATCTGTCAAAGACGTCCAGCCCACACGGGCGAACAGAACACAGTGATGGTCAGAGATGTTTGGAGTGAAGCGCAGTGTCCAGAGCACAGGAGGCATTCATATAACTCACATCACCAAAGTCCAGAACAGACAGAAAAGTGTCTGTAACAAGTTTCTTATGAGCATCAAACGACAGACAAGACTTGATTCTGAAGTAAAAACGTAATTTTAGTTTTAGTTTGTGAACCAATTTTTGAGTACGTGATTTAAAAGATAAGCAGCCGTCAATTAAAATACCAAGATTTAAACAATCCAGTCCACATTTTATGAACATGACAGTTTGTTTCTAAAATGTGCTACACAGGCAAAAGAAAAGTTTAGTCACTTGCATCTTGTGTACTTACTAATACTGCACTATAATATATATATGCTATTACACTTTCCACATGATGTGTTTTCACTCAAGTGCTAGTTTGCTGTGTGCCTTTCGCAGTGATTTTATTTTGAAATGCCGGTAAACTGCGACTTCCTCTCGGCTTCACCTCCGGCAGTGACTCAGGTCGAGTTCATGACGTAGGTTCTCCGGTGCGTTCAAAGTGTCGTCCAGATTTAGAGCCAAACTAACCTGGCCACATTCTCGCAATCTCAGATCACTCACAGCAGAAACACAAACCACGACAGGATCAGGCAAAGGAAATGTGGTTTTGCGGCGGATGTTTGGTTAAGGAAGAAAGTGTGGAGCAGATAAACTAGAAAAGGAGTGTTTTTAATATGGTGTGAACGTGTTCCCACAGAAATGCTGGAATTTATCTAATCTTTGTGTCCAAGCTGTGTTCAGGGAAGCACGGGTCAGGCACAGCCACTGACCGACTGTTCTCCACTGTAAAAATATATTAGGCCATTAGTCATCTGGCCTATTAAGTCTTAAAAGGCCTTTATTACTCTGTTTATGATATAATGTCGTTTTCCCCTCCCTGGAGTTTTCATTCGCTCATGTTTAACACACAAACCGTCGCGTATTTAGGTGGAGCAGAGCGTTTTGAGCTTTGGAGACGCAAACAAACTAATAATAAAGAATTACTCAAACATTTGTGAAAGAAACAAAACAGTCCTGGTTTGTTTTTAGAGCAGGTAGTGATGTTCTAACATGGCTTAAAGCTCAGTCTTGTGTAATAAAGGACCTTTGATATATTTATTTGTGTTTTATACAGTTTTTATGCCTTATTGCTCATCTTGGACATGTACAGAATCAGAATGACTTTATTGTCCCACAGGGAAATTTGTCTTGGGTTGGAACGCAGTAAATAATACAAACAATACAAGATACAACACAACAAAGCAGCACAGATATGGACTTGTAATAAAGTTTTTAACCTAAAAGATGCTAATACAGGGGTTTAAGATAACTTCATCATACAGGTGTATAAACAGTTAGAAAGCCGTGGTTACTCACTAAAATAAGTGGAATTCGGAAAGTTACAGAGGCTTGTCACATGCATTTTGACTGTTTTATTGTATGGTTTAGGTATTTCTTAAAAAAAATAAATTGGTATTGTATTTTGGAGTGCTACTATTCACTATATGTACGTCATGCATAGATACAGGCAGTTTCTTAAACCGTATTATCCCTTTGGCCCAGAGAAATGTGCTGCTGTCGGTTATATGTTAAAAAATATATAAAATAAAAACTTGAATTACAAAAAAAAAAAAGAAAGCCATGGTTATTATCTCATAAAATAATGATCTAAATTCAGATTTTGTGTTGTTTTCCACCAGGACACCAGAAACAGGTCAGTCCCGACTTGTTCCGGGTGTTTTATACCATCTGGAAGGAGACGGAGGCTGAGGCGCAGGAGGTTTGTGTAAACACGGAGAAACTTTTAGAATATTATAACGTTACACTCTTTCAATTCAATTCAATTCAATTCAATTTCCTTTATTGTCACGTGTGCATATACATACAAAATATATATAGCACAGATGAAATTGCTGTCCTCTCCCACCTCAGTGCAAACATTAAAAACATTCCAATAAAAAATTCAAGTATAAAACAAATGTGCAAACAACAAAAATGTGCAAACAGACAGAAGTGCGCAAACAAGACAAAAATGTGCAAACACTCAAAGTAAACAGACACAATAGACAAAACAATATTTACAGGTAAAAAAGTGAAGTAGTGCAAAAATGTATGAATAACAGTCACTGATTGTCCATATAATGTAAAAAAAGTGAGGTAGTGCATCAGAGTTTGCAGTGTTCTAAGTAGGTGACAGGGGGCCGAGGGGGGGCAGAGGGGAAAAGTGGGGGTAGGGCAGGGAGAGAGTTAAGTCCTCTGACAGCCTGGTGGAAGAAACTGTCCCGGAGCCTGCTGGTTCTAGCCTGGAGGCTCCGCAGTCTCCTCCCTGATGGCAGCGGGCTGAAGAGGCTGTGAGATGGGTGGGTGGGGTCACCTGCAATCCTGATGGCTTTGCGGGTGAGGCGGGAGTGATAAATGTCCTGTAGAGGGGGGAGAGGGAC
Organism: Odontamblyopus lacepedii; assembly: GCA_034769755.1. Classification (NCBI taxonomy): domain Eukaryota; kingdom Metazoa; phylum Chordata; class Actinopteri; order Gobiiformes; family Gobiidae; genus Odontamblyopus; species Odontamblyopus lacepedii. The sequence continues at coordinate 37,552,670 of CM068362.1, read as the reverse complement.
ACCGATGATCCTCTCAGCTGCTCTGACGATGCGCTGCAGAGTCTTTTTGCAGGACACAGTGCAAGAGCCGTACCACACCGTGATGCAGCTCTTAGATAATAATCAACATAATCCAGTCATACATGTGCAAATACTGTTTTTATTTTATATGGTTTAAATCCAGGCTCAAAACTCATTTATTCCGACTTAACTTTCAAAACTCAGTAATACAGGCATTTTGTACAGTTTGATTTATGTAACGGTTTAATGTTTTTTGCATGTTTTTCTATTGTGTCGGGCTCTATAAATAAAGACCAGTGTGTCAAAAACATCTCTGCGGTCAAACGCATTTGACGGACCCTCCACCTTTCACTTTAGAACATCATGTGCCCTCCAGGTTTGCCTCCCGGCGTCAGTGTTGGAGCACATCGAACCGTCCGAGTGCGTCTTTAAGCTTTCCTCTTCGGTAAAGACGAGTCGAGGAGTGGGAAAAATCGCCATGACCCAAAGACGCTTGTTCTTGCTCACGGACGGCCGCCCCGGGTACGTGGAGGTGGCCCAGTACAGAGACTTGGAGGTGAGACGATATTTATCTATATCCCGAGACAAAAGCCGTCGTGTTTTGAGGAGGTTTCAGGTTTCAGGTGTGTTTATTTGATTTTTCCAGGAGGTGAAAGTCTCCTCTGCTCCAATTCTGCTGCTGAGAATTCCCAGTTTGAAGCTCAGAGTCCGGGGACGGAAAGACGCGTTCGAGGCCAATCTGAAAACGGAAACCGAGCTGTGGAATCTGATGGTGAAAGAGATGTGGGCTGGACGGATCATGGCCGATCAACATAAGGTACAGGTCATTTTATATGGGGATTTTATAGTTCAGTTTGTCCTCCAACAGGCTGCAGAGTTATACATCGTTTTTGTTTTACAGCGCCTCAGAAAAGTCCTGTTCAAAATGGCTCAAATCATTTCAAATCAAGTAGGGCTGCAGCTATCGATTATTACAGTAATCGATTATTCTGTCGATTATTTTGTTCGAATAATCGAGTAATCGTTTGTTATTGTTGCGTCTACTTTGCACATGTTAAGTCCACACCACCTGCACTGACAGATCCACGTGTTTTGGACATGAAAAACGTAATTATCGCTGGGCTCAGGTCGACTCACCTCACGGTTTCTTTTCCACTTGATGTAATGTACGGTTCTGTTTAGATGTTGTAGCATCAGTGTGGAGAAGGTGACTTTTAAAATGTTCCCCTACAGATTACAGATTACATTCCCCAAAATGTAGTTTGTGACATAATCAATTAAATTACTTAAAGTGAGTAACGTAATCTGAATACTTTGGATTATTTGATATTGTCATGATTTTTAAAACTACATAAATGTAGCAACCACCTCCTGCAAATTCTTGTTTAGTTTTAGACCTGGATTAGTTCTGGTTTTAGACCTGCTTTAGACCTGGTTTAGTCCTGGTGTGAGTTCTGGCGCGGTCCACAGAGTGTACGTGACAAGACACAATCCACGCGCAGAGTGCGCGGCGTACCGAAAATGCGAGGTACGCGGCAAACCGGACCGTACGGCGCACGAGGAGGTTCTGCTCTTATTATACATCCATTACACATCCATGGGCGCCGCGCTGTTGTGTGTACAGTGAAGTGCAGTGGTCGTGCGGAAACTTTACCTCTACCACAAAAGGTTCCGGCCATTGCCGAACGTATGAAAATAAAACGAAGCATCGAGGCAAAAAAAAATAATCGATGCATTTTTCTAATCGATTTAATCGATTAACTCGATGAATCGTTTCAGCCCTAAAATCAAGACATAAAGAGAATTATTTTATTCCAAATTAATTTTGGCAAATCATTGCTCCAGGAAAAAATGATACAGAACTTGAAATGCAAAATGTCTGTGCCAAAAAGTGATGGACACTAATGGAAAACTTAAAGAAATGTAGAGATAATTCAGTATTTTGTAGCCAACAAAAAATACCTAGAGTTTTCTTTTGTTTCATTCACGTTTCACACACAAACTCCGCACATTTAGGTTGAGTTCTTCTTTCAAACAGAAAACGGTCTGTTCCACCTCGTGATGTCATGCGGTGACGCAGGAAGTGCTCCACTGTGTTTATAATCTCCATGCACCTTCATTAGAGTCATTTGGATGATTTCAGCCATGGAATCGCCCGTCTCTGCTCAGTTAAAGGTAAAAGGGAGCTGTTAACTTGAAGACTACCACTTCATGACATCACAAGGTGGAACGGAGCATTTTGAGCTTTGGAGATGTAGAAACTATAAATAAAGGATGACTCAAACGTGTGAACGAAACAAACAACTCTAGGTATGTTTTTGATGAGGAAACATTATTATAACACGGCTTAAAGTGCACAAGAATCCATTTAGTGTAATATGGGACCTTTAACAGTAAATGGAATTAAATGTGTAGATTTTACCGCCTGATGCATTTTTACTCATAAAGATTATAGATTTACCTTATTGTTTCTTTCCTAACGCCGCCTTTTAAGCTCTGACTGTTCCTGCCATTCTGTTTATCACTTTTCTGTTCTCCTTCTAACCGTATTTACTCAGTTTTAATATTTGTGCTGTCGTCTGGACTATTTGTCGAAAATTAACGCACTATTTAAGCCCAGTGACTCCAGTAGAACATCTGATCCGGTCTGTAGCGTTGCATTAGTGTGAGTTTTGGTAACGCTCCTCCTCCTCCAGTCTGAGCTGCTCCGAGTCTCTGACCTTTGTGGGTGTGGCTGCTTTTCCTTCTGCCCACAGAGATCCCTTTGTGAAACGAGGGATTTTAAATAGTTTTCGCTTTCACTTTGCAATCCGACACTTTCTATGTTTTTGTAAAGAAAGAGACGTCAAGACTGACCAGTAGTTTTTATCTAATCCCAGCACTGACCTCCGTGTTGTAAAAGAGGAGGATTTGAGGAGTTGCCATTAGGGACAAGCATTCAATTAAATGTTCTTAATCGATCGTCGGGAAAATTAACGATAGATTTTCAATTAATCAATAACATTTTATATTAAAATTATCATCATTATTACTATTACTAATCTGCATAAATAAACTCAACTTTACAGCATATAAACATAATGACTCCAGAGCCTCATCAGTGTGAGATCAGAATGTGTTTAATGCAGATTTAAACATTTGTTTACGTCTTACACAAACTAAACTTAAAACCTCATGACTCATTTGCATAAACTGTAAGAGCTGAAAAAAGCAGCTCTTTCCTTGTGCTGCTGCTTCAGCTTCTGTGGGACTAAAGGACTCGACTCAGTGAATATGAGTGTTCTCTCTGTGACTCAGTGAATATGAGTGTTCTCTCTGTGACTCAGTGAATATGAGTGTTCTCTCTGTGACTCAGTGAATATGAGTGTTCTCTCTGTGACTCAGTGAATATGAGTGTTCTCTCTGTGACAGAGGATGTTCTGCTGGTGCTGAGTCTGTTCTGTGCGTATGTCGCGTTGCAGATGCTGCGTAAACATGTGAAACCGGGACACTCAAAAACCCGATCATACCCGGGACACTGATGTGCAGGGAAACACACTCTGAGGAATATAGGGATCTCCAAGGAGCCAGAGCCGAGACGTGGGACTGTGAGGCTCCAGAGTTTGTGCTCAGACCTCGACTCCTCAGGCTACGTTACACAGACACCGACATTCAGTTTGGCCATTAAAATGAACCTGAGCCACCAAATTCTTAATGATCAATTATCGATTAATCGACTAATCAGCCCGTCCTTAGTTGCCATGTATTTAAACTGTATTTATCTGCTCTGACCATGAACTCATTTATTTTCTCTGTGTGTGATCTAAAGATGAATTGTGTAATTTTCCTGGTGGAGGGTCTGTCGAACCCTTTCTTCCATGGAGATGTTCTTGGTTTGTCTGGAATATTTCACAGTTTGGTATTAAACCTTCAAATCAGACCAAGTTACAGGTCAGATCTGTGGAGAGGTGACTCCGCTCACTGTCTGAATGCCTGTTTTAGTAGGTATTTTTGAGCCACATTCAGGTGACGGACCCCCAACCAAAACATACAGTAAAATAGTCCACCTTTAATTGTAGGGAGACTTTCTCAAATTTGACTGTAAATGTAAAATATTAAATCGTCCCCTGGCTCTGTTTTATTCTGGTAAATGTGACGTATTTGTCGTGTTTGTCGTTGTCTCCAGGACCCTCAGTATTTTTTCTGGTAAATGTGACGTGTTTGTCGTGTTTGTCGTTGTCTCCAGGACCCTCAGTATTTTTTATGGTAAATGTGACGTGTTTGTCGTGTTTTTGTTGTCTCCAGGACCCTCAGTATTTTTTATGGTAAATGTGACGTGTTTGTCGTGTTTTTGTTGTCTCCAGGACCCTCAGTATTTTTTATGGTAAATGTGACGTGTTTGTCGTGTTTTTGTTGTCTCCAGGACCCTCAGTATTTTTTATGGTAAATGTGACGTGTTTGTCGTGGTTTTGTCTTCTCCAGGACCTCAGTATTTTTGCGGTAAATGTGACGCGTTTGTCGTGGTTTTTTGCTGTCTCCAGGACCCTCAGTTTTTGGCGGTAAATGACTGCCGGTCGTCGGTCGTGGACCCCTGTGTTTTTTTACGGTAAATGTGACGTGTTTTCGTGGCTTTGTCTCCAGGACCCTCAGTATTTTTTATGGTAAATGTGACGTGTTTGTCGTGTTTTTGTCGTCTCCAGGACCCTCAGTATTTTTTATGGTAAATGTGACGCGTTTGTCGTGTTTGTCGTTGTCTCCAGGACCCTCAGTATTTTTTATGGTAAATGTGACGTGTTTGTCGTGTTTTTGTTGTCTCCAGGACCCTCAGTATTTTTTATGGTAAATGTGACGTGTTTGTCGTGTTTTTGTTGTCTCCAGGACCCTCAGTATTTTTTGCAGGTAAATGTGGCAGTGTTTGTCGTGTTTTTGTTGTCTCCAGGACCTCAGTATTTTTATGGTAAATGTAGACGTGTTTGCTTGCTTTTGTTGTCTCCAGGACCCTCAGTATTTTTATGGTAAATGTGGCCGTGTTTGTCGTGTTTTTCGTCGTCTCCAGGACCCTCAGTATTTTTATGGTAAATGTGGCCGCAGCGTTTTTCGTTTTTGTCGTTGTCTCCAGGACCCTCAGTATTTTTATGGTAAATGTGGCGTTGGCGTTTAGTCGTGTTTGTCGTTGTCTCCAGGACCCTCAGTATTTTTATGGTAAATGTGACGTGTTTGTAGGTGTTTGTCGTTGTCTCCAGGACCCTCAGTGTTTTTATGAAGTAAATGTGGCCCAGCGTTTATGCAGTGTTTTTGTTGTCTCCAGGACCCTCAGTATTTTTATGGTAAATGTGGCGCAGCGTTTGTCGTGTTTTTGTTGTCTCCAGGACCCTCAGTATTTTTTATGGTAAATGTGACGTGTTTGTCGTGTTTTTGTTGTCTCCAGGACCCTCAGTATTTTTTATGGTAAATGTGACGTGTTTGTCGTGTTTTTGTTGTCTCCAGGACCCTCAGTATTTTTTATGGTAAATGTGACGTGTTTGTCGTGTTTTAGTCGTCTCCAGGACCCGCAGTATTTTTATGAAGTAAATGTGGCCGTTTATCGTCTGTTTGGGTCGTTGTCTCAGGACCCTCAGTATTTTTATGGTAAATGTGACGCGTTAATGTCGTGTTTGTCGTTGTCTCCAGGACCCTCAGTATTTTTTATGGTAAATGTGACGTGTTTGTCGTGTTTTTGTTGTCTCCAGGACCCTCAGTATTTTTTATGGTAAATGTGACGTGTTTGTCGTGTTTTTGTCGTCTCCAGGACCCTCAGTATTTTTTATGGTAAATGTGACGCGTTTGTCGTGTTTGTCGTTGTCTCCAGGACCCTCAGTATTTTTTATGGTAAATGTGGCGTTTACATGAAACGTGTTTGTCGTTGTCCAGGACCCTCAGTATTTTTTATGGTAAATGCCAGCGTGTTTGTCGTGTTTTATCGTCTCCAGGACCTCAGTATTTTATGGTAAATGTGACGTGTTTGTCGTGTTTATCGTCTTCCAGGACCCTCAGTATTTTTATAGGTAAAATGTGACGTGTTTGTCGTGTTTTGTTGTCTCCAGGACCCTCAGTGTTTTTATGCTAAATGTGACGTGTTTGTCGGTGTTTTGCTGTCTCCAGGACCCTCAGTATTTTTATGGTAAATGTGGCGTGTTTGTCGTGTTTTTGTTGTCTCCAGGACCCTCAGTATTTTTATGGTAATGTGACGTGTTTGTCGTGTTTTTTGTTGTCTCCAGGACCTCAGGTATTTTTATGGTAAATGTACGCGTGTTTGTCTTGTTTTTGTCGTCTCCAGGACCCTCAGTATTTTTATGGTAAATGTGGCCAGCGTTGCTATCGTGTTTGTCGTTGTCTCCAGGACCCTCAGTATTTTTATGGTAAATGTGACGTGTTTGTCGTGTTTTGTCGAAATCTCCAGGACCCTCAGTATTTTTATGGTAAATGTGACGTGTTTGTCGTGTTTTTGTCGTCTCCAGGACCCTCAGTATTTTTTATGGTAAATGTGACGTGTTTGTCGTGTTTTGTTGTCTCCAGGACCCTCAGTGTTTTTATGCTAAATGTAGCGTGTTTGTCGTGTTTTTGTTGTCTCCAGGACCCTCAGTATTTTTATGGTAAATGTGAGCGTGGTTGTGCGTGTTTTTGTTGTCTCCAGGACCCTCAGTATTTTTATGGTAAATGTGGCGTCTTTGTCGTGTTTTGTTGTCTCAGGACCCTCAGTATTTTTATGGTAAATGTGACGTGTTTGTGTCGTGTTTTTCGTCGTCTCCAGGACCCTCAGTATTTTTTATGGTAAATGTGACGCGTTTGTCGTGTTTGTCGTTGTCTCCAGGACCCTCAGTATTTTTTATGGTAAATGTGACGTGTTTGTCGTGTTTGTCGTTGTCTCCAGGACCCTCAGTGTTTTTATGAAGTAAATGTGAGCGCGTTTGTCGTGTTTTTGTTGTCTCCAGGACCCTCAGTATTTTTATGGTAAATGTGTGGCGTTTGTCGTGTTTTTGTTGTCTCAGGACCCTCAGTGTTTTTATGGCGGTAAATGTGACGTGTTTGTCGTGTTTTGTTGTCTCCAGGACCCTCAGTATTTTTATGGTAAATGTGACGTGTTTGTCGCGTGTTTGTATCGTCTTTCCAGGACCCTCAGTATTTTTATGGTAAATGTGGCGTGTTTGTCGTGTTTTTGTCGTCTCCAGGACCCTCAGTATTTTTTATGGTAAATGTGACGCGTTTGTCGTGTTTGTCGTTGTCTCCAGGACCCTCAGTATTTTTTATGGTAAATGTGACGCGTTTGTCGTGTTTGTCGTTGTCTCCAGGACCCTCAGTATTTTTTATGGTAAATGTGACGTGTTTGTCGTGTTTTTGTTGTCTCCAGGACCCTCAGTATTTTTTATGGTAAATGTGACGTGTTTGTCGTGTTTATGCGTCTCCAGGACCCTATCCCGAGTATTTTTTATGGTAAATGTGACGTGTTTGTCGTGTTTTTGTCGTCTCCAGGACCCTCAGTATTTTTTATGGTAAATGTGACGTGTTTGTCGTGTTTGTCGTTGTCTCCAGGACCCTCAGTGTTTTTTATGCTAAATGTGACGTGTTTGTCGTGTTTTTGTTGTCTCCAGGACCCTCAGTGTTTTATTCTGGTAAATGTGACATGTTTGTCGTGTTTTTGTTGTCTCCAGGACCCTCAGTATTTTTTATGGTAAATGTGACGTGTTTGTCGTGTTTGTCGTTGTCTCCAGGACCCTCAGTATTTTTTATGGTAAATGTGTCGTGTTTTTGTTGTCTCCAGGACCCTCAGTACATGCAGCAGGCCCTGACCAATGCTCTGCTGATGGACGCTGTCGTGGGGAGTCTGCAGAACAGTAAAGCCATTTTTGCAGCGTCTAAACTGGCACATTTCGACCGGATAAGAATGGAAGGTGCTTAAATAGTTTACTTGTTGTTATTTTTTTACTTGTTATATATTCTTTTTATTTATGTTTAGTAAAAGCATTTTGAACAGCTTTTTCCACAGTATTTGACTTTAAATCTGTGATTCACATAGTTTATCTGTACCACAATTTATTTTATTATTATTATTATTAGTGGTAGTAGTAGTTGTTGCAGTAGTAGTGGTAATAGTAGTAGTTGTAGTACTCGTAGTAGTAGTAGTTTATTTTATTTTTAAAGATACATTAAGTTTAGTCCAGTATTTTGGTTTAGTCGTGGTTTAATTAAGACTCTGGTAAGTTATTTAAGACTATTTTTTTCTCAATGAACAGACTACCCTGTTTAGACCAGAATTTGTCATAATCCACTTTGAATATACTGCATGAAAGTACATGAAAGTACATGAAAGTACACGAAAGTACTCTGTTAATAATTTGAAGTCTCTTTTGCCAGTCTAATCTATTGTATTTGCAGTGAGTATCTGACCGTGTAATGTTCCTGACTTCCTGTTTTTGTGTCTTTTGTGTCCCAGTGCCCATGATGGTTCCCACGACGACGGCAGAGACGCTGAAACACAAGATTAACCCTTCGCTGGAGCTGACGGCCCCTCACGCTGTGGACGTGCTCCTCTACACACCGGGTAAACACACCAGGAACAAACTGTCTCCTCCTCTCCACATCTCACTCTCACTCTCCTCCTTTCTGCCCTTCACCTCCATTTCTCTTCCCCTCGTCTTTCTCTCTCCTCCTGCCCCCTTGTTACGGCTCCAGTTCTTTGATTTGTGTTCACTGCAAAAAAGCCCTATCAAAAATAAGAAAAAAATATCAATTTTGAGGTAAAAATGTCCTATTTTAAGTGAAATTTTCTGCCAGTGCCGTAAGAAATTTTCACTTACCAATTTTTCTTAAAACAAGACGAAAAACGAATCTTGTTCTAAGCAGAAAACACGAGTTTCAAGTATTTATGGCAAGATTTTTCCCCTTATTGGTTTGAGAAGGAAGTTAAAGAGGCTTAACCTGGACTGAGTTAATATAAAAAGTGCTTAGAATAAGTTGTAATATGTAGATAAGATAAATCAGGATGAAATATCTTGAAACAAGTCAAAAAATCTCATCTTATTAAGTAAAAAAATCTTAAAATTGATCTTTTAAGATGGACAGACATGTGTGCACTAACACAGGAGGTGGGAGAGGGGAGGGAAAGTGGAGGATCTCGTGTGATTTCTGTTTTCTAAAGGACAAACCTCCTCTGCTCTGAATATAGGTCACTGAACTGAATTTCTGGACAGCAGCCAGTGTAGTCCTACGTCTCTCTCTCCTTCTCTCCCTGCACCTCTCTCTCTCTGCCCCTCCCCTTCTTCTTCTCCCTCTCTCTCTCTTTCCCCCGTCTCTCTCTCCTTCTCTCCCTGCACCTCTCTCTGCCCCTCCCCTTCTTCTTCTCTCTCTCTCTCTTTCCCCCCGTCTCTCTCTTCTTCTCTTCCCCTCCCTCCTTCCCTCTCTCCCGCTCTCGCTCTCTCCCTGCACCTCTCACTCCTTCTGTCTCCTTCTCTCTCTCTCTCTCCGTCACTTGCTTTCTCTCCCTCTCTCTTTCTCTCCTCTCTCTCTCTCTCTTTGTCCCCTCCTCTCTTCTCTCTCTCCCCCTTCTCTTTCTCTCTCTCCTTCTCTCTCCTTCTCTCTACCCTCTTTTCTCTCCCTCTCCTTCTCTCTCTCCTTCTCACTCTTGATCTCTCTCCACCCCCTCCTGTCTCTCCCTCTCTCTCTCCCTCTCTCCTTCTCTCTACCCTCTTCTCTCTCCTTCTCTCTACCCTCTTTTCTCTCCCTCTCCTTCTCACTCTTGATCTCTCTCCACCCCCTCCTCTCTCTCCCACTCTCTCTTTCTCTCTGCCCCCTCCTCTCTTTCTCTCTCTCCTTCTCTCTCCCTCTCTCCTTCTCTCTACCCTCTTTTCTCTCCCTCTCCTTCTCTCTCCCCTCTCCCTTTTCTTTCTCCCTCTTCTCTCCACCCCCTCCTGTCTCTCCCTCTCTCTCCTTCTCTCTCTTCTCTCTGCCCCCTCCTCTCTTTCTCTCTCTCCTTCTCTCTCCCTCTCTCTACCCTCTTTTCTCTCCCTCTCCTTCTCACTCTTGATCTCTCTCCACCCCCTCCTGTCTCTCCCCCTCTCTCCTTCTCTCTGCCCTCTCCCCTCTCCCTTTTCTTTCTCCCTCTTCTCTCTGCCCCCTCCTCTTCCTCTCTCCTCTCTCTCCCCCTTTCTCTCCTCTCTTTGCCCCTCCTCTCTCTATCTCCTCTTCCCTCTCTTCCCTCTCTCCCTTTCATGCGTGTCCACGTTGCTCCGACTGAATCACAGGACGTTACTTTCTTTTTCTCCGTGGTTTGAAAATAGCCCTGAGACGTTAGTGGAAAAGTGTCCGTTAGGTTGAGCCGGGCGGGTTTTCGCTTTAAATATTCCCCCGGATGAGCCTAACTTTAGCTTTCAGGACTAATGCACTGAATGAAAACTGTTTACGAGAAACCGAAAGCCCAAGAATATGTTCTCTTCTTCCACATAAACAGTACGACTGCTCTGATCTAATGTAATCATCAAACTTTATTACAGACTCTTGGTCCAGAGTTTCAAAAGATACAATGAACAAACACAATGTTATACTGCTTAAAAAAATCACGTCAGCTCGTCTAGAATTAAGTACAATTATTAAGATCTTTCTTCTAAAATGTGGGTACGGGTGGAAAAAAGTCTTTAAAATGTGGTTTCAAATTTTACCTTTTTAAAGTTTTTAAAGGTCCTTCATTACACAAAAGTGACCTGTGGGCTTTTATTCGTGTTCAAATGTTTTACCTCCTCAAAATCAGACCTGGAGTTGTGTTTTATTTCATTTAAACATGTCTGAGTGACGCTTTATTATTAGTCTGTTTACATCTCCAGGGATCAAAATGCTCTGCTCTGTACTTGCGATGTCACGGAGCAGTAGTTTTCAAGTTAAGAGCCACATTTAACCTTTTGGGCAGTAGAAACGGACAGTTCCGGGGCTGAAATCACCCACATGACTCGGATGAAGGTGTGTAGTGTTTAAAAACACAGTGGAGCACTTCCTGTATTACCACATGACATCACAAGGTGGAACAGAGTGTTTTCTGTGTGAGAGAAGAACTCGGTTAGAGCCTAAATATGCAGGTTTGTGTGTTAAACATGTGTGATTGAAACAAAACACAACTCGAGGTGTGTTTTTTGGTGAAGAAACAACGTTATAACATCAGAAAATGGTGTAATACGGGCTCATTTTTTTCTTTTCTAAATGTAAAAAATGTCCACACTTTCCTGTTTCCTCATATCAGTGACAAAGTGATGAACGCAGTGAGTGAACGCGTCTGTTTTTCTGCGTTTCCAGGGCAGCTGTGGGTGTCCGTGAGCGGGGGGAAGGTGATGGTTTTCGACGCCTCTTCGTGGTCGCTCACCCACACCTGCCACGTGGGGACGGCCAGACTGGTAAAGACACCGACATTTATACCGCCGTAAATATCACAGACGCGGTGCAGGTTAGACGAGGAGTTGGGCGATTATTTTTGTCATGGGGCCACTCGAGAAACAGAAACTATGGAAAATACTTCGCTCAATTCTGCATAATATTAATCGTATTTAAATAGCATAGTTTTGACAGACTAGAGTAAGAGTTTATGTTGTGACTAAGCGATGAGAAGGTGAGTTTGCCTTACTCTTGGGTTAATTATGTTTAATATAAATATACAACAGCAGCATCCTCCTCCTCCTGCAGTTTCAAGCCTGTTAAATGCTCGCAGAAGGAAGGGCATCTGGCTTAGAACCTGCTCAAAATCAAGCTGCAAATCACGGGAGGACCCAAAAGCAAAGAAGATTCATTAAAATATCTCATGATCTCTCTTGGATCGTATTTTAATAAACAATAGGCCCGTTACCATAATTACTACACCGACTTATCGTTCAGGATATGAAAGCTGGACCAAAACACAGTATTGGAATGTTCCACAGTGTGACATTAAACAGCTCGACCTCACATTTATTCACTTACAGGTGGTTTTATAGCTCAAAAATACAGAGAAAAACAGGCGTTCTGACTGTGAGCGGAGTCGCCTCTCCACAGATCTGACCTGCATAGTGTTGACACGCTGGTCAGACTGGTAAGAGTTTATATCATGACTAAGAGATGAAAAACTGACGTTGCCTCACAAAAAATGTCATTAAAAACTTCTGTAAAATAAAAGCAAAACAGCTTTAGTCCCTGCACGAGGCAAAATTATAAAATATGTTTAATTTGTCATTCCGAATTAGCTTAAGTTGGTCAGAGTCAACCAATGAACACTGCTAACTCTGCTGTCTGTGCAATACTGGGACCATGTGCAATACTGGGACCATGTGCAATACTGGGACCATGTGCAATACTGGGACCATGTGCAATACATAAGTCCCAGCAGTCACTTTACCCATTACAAATTTATTTACTGTAAGATACTGTAGCCACTTTAAAGATATAACTTTATTGTTTACTGTGTTCAGTCTTAAAATAGCAATTTATTGTATATATAATTTTATAATCCTTATATTTATCGATCTTTATAGAGTTTGTCTATTTTTAAGTAATTCTCTGCTTCTGTTGCTGCTACTGTTTTCTTGCTGTTCTCTTAACTGTGCGTTGCAACACTGAAATTTCCCCATTGTGGGACAAATAAATCTTATCTTATCTTAAAATGCTCAGGTTTGTGTTAGAAATATGGGGGAAAATATTCAGTTCAGAGGGTAATCTGTTATTATTTATACAAAAACTTAAAACTTAAGGGTTCACTGTGAGGGTCCGTCACCTGCTCGCTTCTATGGAGATGTCATTGCCGTCCTGGAATGTTCCACAGCGTGACATTAAACAGATCTGCCCTACATAGCGCTAAAATATCTAGAAAAACGGGCATTCTGACTGTGATAGGAGTCGCCTCTGCACAGATCCGACCTGTAACTCGGTCTGGTTTGGTCTGTATTAACACAGAAAAGACAAAGCAATAAGCTCCATGAAGAAAAACATCTGATCAGAAAAGTTACACAATGCACCTTTAAAACAGTGACATAATACAGTTTTATGAGAAGCCTTTTATGTGGTTCAATAAAATAAATTACATTAAATTTTTACTTAATACAACCTTAGTCTTTCTAATAACTGATTAATACATTTAGAAATACCACATTTTATGTATTTTTTCTCTTGTGAACACAGTTAAACACTTCATGATACTTTTACTTTTGATTTAAAGCAATAAAATATGTCGATTTTTGTTAGATATTCTGTTAATAGTTGATCAAAAATCAGGTAAACTAGGCTGCAGTGAGTTGGTAAGGAAGTAACGCCCTCTTTATACTGTATTTTGAGGAAATCTTATCACCTTAAGTCATAACTGGCGTGCCTGCAGAATCAGATCCAGATAAAACTGTTCTCCTTACATTTTTCCCTTCTGTTGGTTTGGGTAAACACTGCGGCGCCTCTGTCCAAAAGAGTTTCCCGCCTCTCGTGATTCAGAACATCTGTACCAAACGTTTGTGGTGAAATATTGTGGTAGAGAAATGTAAAATGTTGAAGTATAGTGTTAAAAGTAATAAAAGTATTTGGAGGCCCTGTGCAAATTGACCACAAGCGTTCAGTTCACAGTCACATGAAGCACGTTAACGTTTTCTAAGGTATGAGAGCGGATTTTCAAACGTAAACCTGCCCCGAGTTTATCGCCGGGTCAAGAAATATTTAGATTTTCCAGCTGTTGAAGCGTGATGTCTGACGTGTACAATGGAGCAGTTGTAGTTTAAGTTACTGTTGAGGAATATGTATGAAGGCAGGAAGTCATTCAGAGTCTTTGTGGAAACTGTGGCGTCTCTATGTTGAGCAATGCTTCCCCCTAGTGGAGCCTCTGAGTATTACAACATATCGTTTTAAAATAATGCCATAGATTTCAGCACATAACGAGAATGTGCTCTTTTCTAATTAACTTTACTTAAAAGTAACTGTTCCCGTGAGGTGTCTGCTACCTGCCCGACTCTAATGCTTCATCTGGAATGTTCCACACTATGGCATTAAAATCTATCCATCAATCAATCAAACTTTATTTATAGAGCGCTTTTCATACAGAAAATGCAACACAAAGCGCTTTACAGTGATTAAAAAAAGAACAATCCCACATTTCCCCTCCACAAAGATAAACTAAACAGACGAGTCTAGAGATTATAATCTGTGACAATCCCACATAAAGATGAACTAAACAAGTGAGTCTAACTGTGACAGAATTATCTTTATTTACGACTAAACAGGAAACTATGAGATTACTACTGTGACAAACTATTTTTAATAAGTCTTTCTATCTCTATACTGTCTTTCATAACTCTCTATACCAACTATAATAACTATAACTACTACAGAGAAAAAAGGAAAATAGAGGAAGAACAACAAAAATAACACATATAAACATTATGACATCTATCAGGCTTTCATTCAGTTAGATGTGTTTTACTGCTAAAAGTATTTTTAAAAACATGCATTTCTACTGTGAGTGAGATTGCCTTTCCACAGATCTGACCAGTAGCTTGCTCGTCTCCAGGGATGTACTGTAGAGAAGTTTAATGTATTTTTATTTATTGTATATAAGTTTAATAATTTACTGTGGAATATTCCAGGTAAAGCGAGTGCATTACCGTTGTTGAGTTCTATCGTATCTTTGCAAAAAGGAAAAACAGACGCAGAGGCACGAGGATCGTTCAGCAGGGCAAAAAAATATCCGTCTATAAGCAGGTAGCCGAGGTTTTCTGAAAGTCTGAAATTCTGCGTGTCTAACAAAGCCTTTGTATAGTCTAATTATACATTTTATTTTTGTAGCTGATACATTCGTCTGGGAATATTTCGGGACCTCTCGCAGTTTGTATCATAAAACAGACCAGCATTCATCCAAGGCCACTGAGCAGAACAACTGGAGATCATTTAGTATGAAATGAGTACAATAAAACGATTATTCACGTCACGGAGACAAACAAGTTGCAGATCCTCTGGAAAAAGTCGCATAGCCCAACCAGCACCTTTAAGCAAACTACTTCAACTCGAGTAAATAATACAGCCTCAGATTTGGTGAATATAAACAATGTCTACAGCATAGACCATATATATGAGTGGACTAAGCTAACCCGTTAGCCGCTAACCCGTTAGCCGCCGCGTGCCAAACAGGAAGTGCTCCAGGAGGCTCTTGGGGCTCCTTCACATTAGGATCTTCTCGTCCCTCTGTCTGTACCTGCTGCTCTGAGCCTCGTCATTCTGGACTTAAACTGTTCGTCTGAAGCCGCCACACAGGATCCTGAACTTTTCATTTCTCTGTTTTGTTCCTAAATCAAGATCTGAACATAAATAACGGACCAATCAGACGCCTTCATTCCCCGAGGCCCCTCCCCCTAGCGTTAGCAACAGGTTTGATTGACAGCTCGTTTCGTTGCTAAGTAAGTTCCCTTCCCGCTTTCCCCCGAGTGACGATTTCTGAAATAAAATGACAAAATATCTCAAACAGTCACAATATCTAATGTGACTAGAATCTGAACGAGCAGAATTTAACGAGCAGAAAGTAAAGAGAATTTGGTTAAATTGTGACTCTGTTGTTGTTAAATGCGGAACAGAACAAACAACATAAATCAGTGACTTAAACTATTTAAAGTTTGCTGCTAAAAGCTCAAAGTTTCTTCTTCTTGTGCAGAATCAGGTAAATCCAGTGTCCTGCAGGTGCAGAGTATCACATCCATAGTCCGTATATATGATGCATCAGCTCTGCCAGGAGGAGGCGCCACATTTAACCTCCTCACTCCTGATTGGCTCTTGTGTTGCTATGATACTCACGGGAGGATTTCCAAATATGGACCTGGCTCCAGACTGGCTCCTGTAGCCGTGGCAACAGGAGCCTCATGTGAGCGACGCTGTGGAGACGTCACACTCACTCAGACACTCAGAGATCCGGACTGTGGTCTACAGTGAGTTCAGCTTTTTGACGTTGGTCTTCTTTGCCGTTCAGAACTGCATGCTGGGAGTGGACACAGACCAGGTGTGGATGGGCTCGGAGGATTCTGTGATCTACATCATCAGTTTGGTGTCGATGGTGTGTAACCGTCAGCTGACCGAGCACCGCGCTGAGGTCACCGGGCTCACGCTGGACACGGATAAATACAAGTGAGGAGACACTGAAGATACTGAAATATATTTACAGGTTTACAGAGGATTTTCCAAGGAAAGTGGGGAACACTTTATAGTAATGAGCCACAATAAACAGCAAACTAATCATTACCTAAACCTTCATTAATATTTATTAATTCTGACTAAAATGTTTATTTCGCACAAGTTAATAGTTTTTTCATCATTAACTAAACATCAGTTGTTTGCATGAAGTCGATGTATTAATGTTTTAACAAATAGAAAATAATCTATTAACTAATATCGTACTAATATTTATTAATAGTAACTAAATGTGTCGTTGGCTCTGCTGATCTCAGTCTGAACCTCTCCTCACAGGATCACTGTGGGTTCAGTTGGTTCAGTGTAATTAATATATTAGTATTATGTAGGTGTCAGTGTGGGGCGACTTATAATAAAGCTGGAACAGGAATTATTAACTATTTACACATAATTCTTATAACATTTATTAACGATAGAAAATATTGTACAGTGAGAGGTTCAGACTGAGATGAACAGAGCCAATAGGAAAATAAAGTTCGAAAAAGTCACTAAGAACTGCTGCTTCGTTTGAGTAAAAGCCTCTTGTGTGTGTGAAATGCACGAGAGGTGAACATAAACCACGTAATCTCAGCTCACCAGCAAGTCAGTTATGCTAAAACGTAGAGAGCCGGTAGATAATGAAGTCGGCTCGTTATGTATATTTTGCCCAAACCACATCCAGACTTAATGGATTTTCTTTCTTTTTTCCATACAGCCTTTAAAGGGCCCATATCACACTGTTTTCTGATCTGTTAAAATGCCGTTTCCTCATTGCAAACATATCCGGAGTGGTGTTTTGTTTCATTCACACATGTTTAACACACAAACCTGCATATTTACGTTCTTCTCTCCGACAGAAAATACTCTGCTCCACCTTGTGATGTCATGTGGTGATACAGGAAGTGCCCCACTCTGTGTTTAAACACCTCAACTATAGAATCATTTGGATAATTACCCCTGGAATTGCCCATCTCTGCTGATCTAAATATAAAGGGTCGTTGTTAACTTGGAAACTACAACTGCATGACATCACTAGGTGGAACGGAGCATTTGTAGACAGATTAATAATGCAGCGTTACTCAAACATGTGTGAAGGAAACAAAACATGACTCCAGGTCTGTTTTTGAGGAGGTGCCAACATTTGATCAAAGCTCAAAGTTCACAAGAGTTAATTTTGTGTAATACAAACTAATTATAACACACGGATACAAGAGAATATGCGTCATGTATGTAGTTTTGTGCTTTGTCACTCACTTGCAGTCATTTCTGAATAAACAACACGGCTTTTTAAATGTATAATAAACGACTCTTAAGGCCTGTAAAAATAATAATTGTGTACTTTGTTTTTCAGCCAGAAGGTGGCGTACTCCTGCAGTGTAGAGGGAACTGTTATGCTGTGGGACATTGCAACACTACAGGTATTTCTTAACCTCCTGAGACCCGAGCTTTTGTCTGCTGTGCATTTTTCAGTTCTTCTTGCTATTTGGGATAAGTAGGACCTACTAAGTAAGTCTTCTGTATGACACCATTGGTTAAAAAATGTAAAAACATTAAAATGTATAAATAAATTACAAAAAACAAACAAACAGCAATTAGCTGTTTATTTCAAGCCCTAAACCTGCCAAATGTGACGTAGGTCGACCGTGAGCGGGTTGGGGTTCAGTGAGTGAGGTTAAAAACACACAAAAAGGCCTGAAAATGTGGTCCACAGTTTTAGTTTTTTCTGGTTTTCAATCGTTACAAAAAAAAGTAGAGGTGCAAAAAGTGGAGACAGGCAGCAGTTTCCCTATAGCAGCAGAAACGTCCAGCGATTTATAACTGTAAACTCATCTAAATATTCCCAAGTTTACCTAACAACATGTACAATCAATAATATAACATAGTCCCAATGTCTTCAAACGAGGACATGACATTTCCTGATGCTCTCGTCTGCTGTGGGCAATAAAATGGGTCAAATTTTAATGCCAAATGAAGATACATTGAGATACATGAAGAGACATTATTGTACATAAATACATTGGTTTCATTCATAAATTTTGCATCTAAACTTTACCATGCAGTTTTTTTTTTTACTTTCGGGAGCTGCTGTAGAGGTTTTTAGTTGATTACAGGTGAAAGTTTAAAATAATTGAAAATCATGGTGTTAAGAGGCAAAAATGTAATGTCCTCGTGTGGGGCCACAGGGTCTCAAGAGGTTAAAGAATGGTTAAGGATAAAGTGAATAGTATTTTACAGTATGTTTTCCTGTGTAGTTAAGCCGTGTTCTAGCGATGAGCAGATCATTTCTTATTCTGTTTTTATTTTTATTTTTTAACAAAGGCAAAAAAGCAGTTTCGTCTGAGCTGTGATCGTCTACAGTCTGTGACCAGCTTCAGTGGGACTCTGTGGTGCTGTAAGTCCCATATTTATTTATTTATTTTTTTTTTTACAGCCATTTAAGAAAAGAAGTAAAACGGCATAAACTCCGAGTGTCTCCTCAGGTTCGAGGGACTGTGTGATGGAGGTGTGGAGGAGCGGGAACATAAGGCACCGTGTGCATTTACCCGAGCAGCAGAAAGGATCACCGGCGACTTTCAGCTCAATCCTGCTCCTACCCGAGGTGCACTTTAAAATACTTTACTCCCATTTTAATTTAGGGGCTTTTTTCCTTCAGTATGATCAGCGTCGGGAGGTAACTGAACACATTTACTGAGAAAACACATTCTTAATACTGATTTTGAGTAAATGTTTTCAGGTACAGTTACTTTGTCATTTGGTCTGTCGACTTTTGTCCAGTTCACAGAATTTTATTTTTCCTTTGCACGAATATTCATAATTTTTCTTTTTCAATTAAAAATGGTCAG
Source organism: Odontamblyopus lacepedii (assembly GCA_034769755.1). Classification (NCBI taxonomy): domain Eukaryota; kingdom Metazoa; phylum Chordata; class Actinopteri; order Gobiiformes; family Gobiidae; genus Odontamblyopus; species Odontamblyopus lacepedii. The sequence goes on along the minus strand of CM068362.1, from coordinate 37,533,675 downwards.
CGATGGAACTCACTTCCCACTGAACTAAAGTGAATATCAGAGCTTAAATTGTTCACCTCGAAACTCAAAGCTTGTTGGACTGTGGGAATGTTGGAAATGCAGCACTGTTGCACATATTTGTATGAATATTGTTTGTAAGTTTTTTAACTATTATCAGGTAAAAGCCCAAACAGGGACAGGAGCTGAAAATGAGTTAATAGACTTAAACTCTATGCGTCGCATCAGCTGCATGTTCTGCATGTAAATATGTCTGACTGCACTGTCCCCGTCAAATAAATAAATACAGTTACTTTTCTACTTACTTACTTACTTACTTACTTTAATCTTTATTTGAGGGACAATGCACAGACACTTTAAATCGAAAGACAGAGATGCACTGTACCAGATTATAGCTGAATAGCTCGTTTCCATCTGTCGTCCCTTTTTGCATAAATAAACAGTGTTCATTCCCCTATAAGTCTCTAAATTTCTCTAAAACTTCCCCAACATTCAAACCTCAGTTATACAGTCACAGTCAAACACCATCAGACAATTATAGAACCACTGCATCATTCACTGCATTTCACTCTGTATCTGTCCATTTATCCGTCAGATTAATTAATATTTACACACATTTAAATTCCACTGCACATTGGTCCCAGACCACAGGAATTCCATAGGAACAGGAGAAAAGACCAACTGACACTGGTCCAAGATGGACATAAATACACAGTGTCAGTGCTGACAGGTTTGACCGTTCCATAACCACTTTTTAAGATTCTAAAATCCAAATAATAAATTACAGTATATGATCATGTAATTTACACTTAAAACTGCACATAATCAGTGATACAAACAGAAAACAGTGAGGGCGTGTGTGATTTTTCCATCTCCAACTGGTGATAGGAAACGCTTTAAAAATGGTGAAACAAATATAAAGCTGTTTTTAATCAAATGTTGCGGGGGTTTTTTTACACTATAGTTTAATGTAACTCGATGTAAAAGTTTTCCAAGTCTCCAGAACACAGCGCTCGGATTGGCCCGTGTGAGTGTGATGTGAGAACGTGGCCCTGAGCTGTGTCTAATCGGTGCATAAATGGTGTTTTAGATCGAGGAGATGTGGAGCATTTGTTCCGACTCTGGGGAGATCGCGATTTGGCACATCAAGGACACGAGCCGACCCCTTCACAGGGTTCTGCTCCCAGACTGCACTGGGTGCCACTGTATCATCAAAGTCAAAAGCCAGGTTCGTACACAAAGTCATTCAAAGTGCTTTACAGAATAAGAAATACATTAAAATCACAATACAAACTAATTAAAACATAAATAACTGTTATAAAATCAACATTAAAAGAGAAGATCAGTTTCTGGATTTAGGTAAATACATTAAATTCCACTTTCATTTATAGATATATTGTAGTAAATATAGTAGTAAATGTATTAAAGGAGGTTCATTATTCCATATTGTTCATATTTTAAAGGGGTTAAATTGTCTCTTTGTACTTGTTTGTGATTCTTCAAAAAAAAGTGAGCTCAGGATCATATTAGATTAAAAACTGTTAAGTAGCAATTTTTCTAAAGCTAAAAACACTGTAAATAATAATATGCTGCTTGTTGTGGTGAAATTACGTCTTTGAGTATCCAAAAAAGCGCTATATAAGTCTAATGTATTATAGTATTATTATTATTGCAGCTTTGAAAGGGATTTTAATTAGACCATTTCTATTATTAAGTAGTTTTGGATCCTTTTGGTGTTTGTACATGTTGATCTAAGTATGTGATATATTTATTAGCAGACAGAAGTATAATATGTCTTCTGTTGTGTAGGTGTGGATCGGAGGCCTGGGCCGCGGTTCAACCAAAGGAAAGATTTATATCCTGGATGCAGAGCGCCACCAAGTGTTGAAGGAGCTCCATGGACACACAGACAGAGTGACTGGGCTGTGCTCTGCTGAGGACCGATACGTGCTCAGTGGAGCAGCCAAACAGGATGGGAAAATCGCAATATGGAAAGTGGAGTAAAACCATTTTTAACTCACGGATGTTGAACACTTGATGAGGTCATTTGGCCTGAGAAAACAGTGACACGTTTGAATCCAACTCCAATGTGAATCTGAAATGAAGGATCCATGTGACGGTCGTGTGAAGAACAAAGATCTGTTTACAGTAAAATGTCCAGCAGAGACGCCTGCACCTGCTGAGCAACTCAACCCATAGTTTCCCAGTGTAAAATTCTGCACAGACACGACCAAAACAAGCTCGACCAAACGTATTTAAAGGTACAGTCTGTAACTTTCTGGCAGGTCACCCGCAGGACCCCATGGGAACAGGAAGTTAAAACATTCTCCAGAACATTGTCCCTGGACAGAAACATGTTTTATGTGCTACTGTGGAATATTATGGCCAAAGGAACAAGCACAGACCAAAGCTACAGGCCAAAGACGAGGATCTGTGGAGACGCGACCAAGATGAAACATTTAAAACACAAAAACATTATTTTATTTGAGCTTTTTCTGGCCAAAACGTTACATACTGTGGCTTTCACTTTGCTGAACATTTATGTTTTGTATTCAAACAGTGTTATAGAGGAAGTGCATAAAAACGGCATATTCTGTTGTTTCTGTTTCTCTGCTCGTTTTGGCTGAACATAAAAGTGCCACAAACTGGAAAGACTGAAAAAATATACTTTGCACATGAAATTACAGATATTAAACTTTTACTAATGTATATTAAATGTCATATTTTATTATTTTATGTATAACTCTTTTAGTTTTAACATAAACCCACTGCATCGCTGTATTATACATGCTAGCAGTGTAAAGTAATAAGCCACTACTACCATGTGAAATATTGTTATGGACTATTATCATGTCTCATGTTTACTGCAATAGATTTTATTTTAAAAGCAAAAAAAGTTAAGACACGTTTTACTTTGCAGTTTATATTTGACTGAATTCAATGTAAGAACTGGAAACATGTTCTAATATAATCTGATAAAATGTTGGAACAAAATTGCTTTACATTTTTTGCTTTATTTGTCTTCTTCTAGTCATTAAAATTATAAATAGTCTAACATTGCTTTAAGGTCAATCTGTGCACACCGTTTGTCTCCATGGACATTGTACGACATTAAAGGGACAGTTCGGAATTTTGGACATAGTTCCTCATTTCCTGGTGATCCAGAGAGTTGGAGACGTGTGGAGACACTTTTTTAAATCTTCCATCCAGTCCTTGTATTTAATAATAATAATAATAATAATAATAATGCATCAGTTTTATATAGTGCTTTTTTTTGGACACTCAAAGACGCTTTACAGAGCATATTTGCAGAGGTGCTGGTGCTGGGCTAGTGCATGTCAATGGCCACAGTCGTCCTGCCACTAAAAACAGTCTGACCCACTCCACAGACCCGAGGCAAATATATTATTGCTCCAGACTGTCCGTGTGAATGTTTGTGTCGATAGAATAATTTTAGAAGTAAAACCAACTGTTGCATTTGAAGGATTTATGTCTGAGCAGCAGCAGTGAGTTGTACTTCCTGACAGAAAGTTTAGTTTAAGATTTATTTGTCAGGGATAACGTACAAAAACATTAATCTCACATAGAGAAGAGACGCTTTGGACCAGATTTAGCTAAAGATACTTTCCTGCAGTCCCCGTGTGCACAACGGTAAAACAAATCATACCAGAACTACCTTTGCTCATTCATAAAAATCCTTACTCAATATTAAGAATACTCAGTACAAATACACATTAAAAGTAAACACAGCATTAGGGGCAATGTGGCACAGTGGATTATTGAGAAAATGTTTTTTCTCGAGAAAAAGTTTGCAAATCTACAGACGATTTCAGACAGTCCAGGAGCTGCTTCCACTGTTTGATGGTTTTGAATGAAAAGGCCGATTGTGCAAAGGCCCGAGCGTCTTAGTTGTTCGAGTTGTTTTTTCCAAACGTAGTTGAATGAATTTCTTTAATGGAGGTGGAGCAATATTACTGACAGGCGGCGGATTGATATATGAGAAAATAGTCCCTCAACATGCGACGATTCAGGAGACGCAAGGTTAGTTTTATTTCAAACATTATTCTATCAATAAAAACATTCACATCGACAGTTTGGAGTAATAATTGATTTGCTTCGGGTCTGTGGAGTGGGTCAGACTGTTTTTAGTGGCAGGACGACTGTGGCCATTGACCTGCACTAGCCCAGCACCAGCACCTCTGCAAATACACTCTGTAAAGCGTCTTTGCACTATATAAAACTGATGCATTATTATTATTATTATTAAATACAAGGACTGGATGGAATATTTAAAAAAGTGTCTCCACACGTCTCCAACTCTCTGGCTCACGAGGAAATGAGGAACTATGTCCAAAATTCTAAACTGTCCCTTGAAACATACAGCATTTATTCATTACGCCTGTTTCAGAATCAGAATCAGAATCAGAATTACTTTTATTCATCCCCGAAGGGAAATTTTCTTTGTTACAGATGCAACCGACCAAGAGCATGTACATCAAACAAGTTACAAAATAAGCTAAATACAATAAAATAAAAGATAAAAATAGCTCTCTCTGGGAAATTATTTACATCATTGACCTATTTATGACTATATACATGTGTGAGCAGGGAATAGGATGAAAAGGATTGACTATCGTTCAAAAACACAATAATCTCTTCTGTGAATATTGATATGATTCTAAACTGTGGAACAGAGATGTTATGCAGTGCACTTTTTATCCGATTCATGTTCTACTCGAATTCTAATTAAATTTCATGTTTTGGAGGATTCGCATTTTAACCCACAAACCTGCATGTTTAGGCTGAGTTCTGTTGCACCTTGTGAGGTCACGTGGCGATGCAAAAAGCGCTCCACTTTGAATCGTTTCAGCCCTGGAAATGCTCATCTGTGCTGAACAAAGCATAAACTAAACAACTATCACTCCATGACATCACAAGGGGGGACAGACAGAGCATTTTGAGCTTTGGAGATGTAGAAAGACTAAACATGCAGCAGGGTTAAAACATTCAAAACACGTGTGAATGCAACAAAACACAACCCTGGGTATGTTTTGGAGGAGGTAACAACATTCTAACATGACTAAACGCTCTCAAGAGTCACTTTTGCGTCATGTGGGACCTTTACGTTTGGCTGTCACATGTTTTTGAAGTGTCTAGAATAAACAAGCCTATTGGGTAACGTATATAATCTAAAATAATTCATTTACAGCAATGCTAATGTTAGGCATCTGTCAGCATTTTATTGCTGTTATGCCAACTAATAGAATCACGTTACATAATAAGGCCGTAGTCCGTTTGAACACATGAGCGCGTGAGCAGAAATATGAATCCTTATATTGAGCTCGGAGTTATGAAGAGCAGGTTATTACCGGTCACTTCACATAATGTTCCCGGGCCGTAACTTTAGCCTGAAGTCTCTTAAAGTACATCCCTGACACATAACATCATCGCTGGCTGCTGCTGCCATATGCCGGGTTTCGCGTGTCGTCTCCGGTTTCCGCGCGCAAAAAGACGCACGGACGGAGGAGCGCGCGCCCGGAGAGTGTCTGCATGAGCGGAAACCTGATTCTGCAAAACACCAGACAGTCCAGGGGATTTTTTTCCTCTTTTCTCAGCGGTCTGATCCCAAAACATCACGGGACAGCGGCTTTGAACCTGCTGATTTCAGGCGTAAAAAAACAGACGTGAAAGTGCGCATCAGCGCGTCTGGGCAGATCTCGGGTCAGCGGTCAGTGTGTGGTGTAGCTTTTATAACACGGGAGTTCTTTGCCAATGCTTTTTCTTTTCTTCTCCCTTTTATGGTAAACATATACTATTCCAACCCGATTTCTTTTGCGCGCTCTTGCACTAACTTCAAGACCCTATTTAGTGCCTCCAGTGGCGGCTGGTGGTATAATTTAAAATTATAAATATGTATTATAAATATGTATTATAAATATATGTATTATGTATAGGCTATATACAATTATAACAAATGCCAGAAACAGTCATTTTAGTCACTATTTGCTGAACTTTATCAGGAGCACAACGCACAGCCAAGCGCAAAGTTTACGCAGCAACACAACCTGATGCACCTGCGCACACCCAAAACACACCGTAACGCACCGTAACACACCGTAACGCACCATAACGCACCGTAACGCACCATAACGCACCATAACACACGTAACGCACCGTAACACACGTAACGCACCATAACGCACCATAACGCACCGTAACACACCGCTCACAACCAGCCCCCATAACGTCATGAAAATGCAGCATAAACGATGCTCCGGTCACAGCATCAGCTCCGCTCCTGCAGCTCACGGCAGAAACACCGGAGCGGCTCCGCGGCTCATTCATTTACGCATTTACCTGTTGACACTATAACACTGTTTACTGTGAGGCTCCTCCTCAGATTTGCCCCAAACTAACAAAAACAAGCCTCTTACCTTCTCCAGGGCTGATGCAGAGTGTGTCCTCTACCCGCTGTCCTGTTGGTTCTGTCTGTCCCGGTCCGGTCCGGTCCATAAGGTCCTGGAGCCGAGTGCAGGAGCTGTTCTAAAACTCGTCTTAATCCCACTTCAGTCTGAAAGTTACGCCAGTCCATATTAGCACCGGGTGGATTTAAGCCTCTGCGCTACGCTCAGGTCAAACTTGCCCCGCCGGCGGCAGCGAGCGACTCCCCGGCTCCTGCAGAGAGTGTCCCGCCGGCGGCACCGACGGCCCCGGACCGGTCTGTGTCAGTGCGGCCATAGCGCACAGCTCTGTAGTTCTCCATTCATTAGCTTGTAGCATTAGCATTAGCCTGTAGCATTAGCATTAGCCTGTTGGGCTGAGGCGGGACAGAGCCGCTGAATCCTCATTGGTCAGAATTGTGATAATGTTTCTAAAAACCAATCAGTTGATGTGAGTCGTCTCCACCCTGCGCATTACGACGTTTTTCAGGGGCTGCAATACAAACTAAAGGGCAAAAGCAACATAATGACGTCAAATTTCCTGCCTGTTCCGCCCCTCCACAGACCTGCTCCACTGGGGCGCACAGACTGTGCGCGCTCAAATGCACCACGTGACTCAAATACAGCGATATAAGCACATTTAACATGATAAAAATATGTCTATGCAGATACACGTTTGGTTTTAAACAAAATATTAAACATATAGCCTAATACAAAATAACTTTATAATGTATTTATTATTTATTTTTTTAAATCGAGGTTAGGGCAGGGAGTGCGGCGCACTTGCCTCTATTCACCAGCCGCCACTGAGTGCCTCTGTAAACCTTATATACACTTTACAGATTACAGATTTTGTGAAAGAATCTGGTTAAACTGTACTTTTTAACTGTATTTTTTACTTGTGCATATACATTTATATATTCATGTCTTATTTGACACCAGTCTCTATTTTGCTACTTATTTAGAATTTATTATTACCATTTATATATTTTTTCTCTTTGTTATTATAATATATTGTGTGGAAGCCCATTTCCACCAATAAATAAAAAAATAAAAGCCTCACAGAAAGTCATAACTATGAGTTTAAAAGTCATAATTATGAGTTTTAACCTCATCCTGTTTGGACTAAACCAGCTCCATGGAGTCACAGCTTTGCACGTCGTCATTCATATGGGATTTGTGTGGTTTTCTGTATCTTTCTTGTCTTTTTAAAACATTCAAGAGTGAACGAGGAAATGGAGCGATGTGGAGACGTCCTGAGCTCCTGGAGGACGAACTCTCCAGGAAAATGACAAGTGCTTCCGATTCAGATTCAGAGTCGACTTTAGAACTCATAGTTATGACTTTTAAACTCATAATTACGACTTTTAAACTCATAATTACGACTTTTAAACTCAAATATGACTTTTAAACTCATAATTACGACTTTTAAACTCATAAATATGACTTTTAAACTCATAAATATGACTTTCTGTGAGGCTTTAATTTTTATTAACTGGCAGAAATGAGCTTCCATAATATTGTGACGCATGAGCTACTGTGTCCAAGTAATTTCCCTTGTGGATCAATAAAGTTTGCCTGAGTCTAAGTCACATACTTTTAAAAGAGAGATATATATGTATATGACAAGAGTACCAGAGGAAATGAAAACAGGAGTCATATTGGTTTAGTTGAACAGAGTTTAAAGGTGCGTTCAATACAGTGTTCATCCAGAGTCCTACATATGAAGGCTCAAGCATATGTACATACATAGAGATATATACAGTCTTTATATAGAAAACAAAACTAACAAAAATAATCATCTTTTTATAGCAGCAAAAAAGAAACTAAAAGAGAAGTAGGTATATTTACATCTTTTTTTCCAAAATAACAAGGCATATATATTATAGTACACTGCGCATACGTGCTTTCCCATTCTTTAAGTAATCTTCTTGACTCGGCCTCTCAAGTTCGAAGAATAATATAGGCAACTTTCTCATCTCACTGAAGGCAGAACTAAACCAGGCTGAGGTGGATTATAAATATTACATTGCCCCTGTGTTGCCGTTAAAGGACGACAAACTCAACATTCAAGGATCACGGGAGCGGCACTGGGAGCACCTCGGACGCCTGTTAGAGCCAAAATGGCCGCCACGGGGAAAGTGCAAACTCGTGTGGTGTTGTGGCCCCGCCTTGAAGAAATGAACAAAAATGTGAAAGCGTAAAGACAGTATAAATATCTTTTCTGTATTGCAGCTGTCCAAAGTGTAAACCGGTTTTGATTTTAAAAACAAACACTGAGATGACATATTTAAACACACCTTTTAGTAACAACCCCCATAACAGCAAATAAGAGCAGGTTACGCTATTCATTCGGAAACTATACGTGAAAAATGTCTCAAAAAATAAATATCAGTTCTTCCTTTTGCAAAACAATGCTTTTGTAACTTTTTAACATGTGCAAGTTTGGTGCAACCCTCCTGGCTTTTTTTTAATCACTTCACATTCATTCATAAAGATGGAATCAACAATTCAACTTCCCAGCATGCCGAGCGAGAGGTCAATGCTGTCAGGACATTCCCCAGTCTACATATAAAGTATATTTTGTATTTTTTTTTACGTAGAAAAAAGGCTTGGGACGAGACGTACACGACTGCGTGGGAACACTTCAAGTATGGCGGTTGCTGAATAAGAAACGGGAGCGTCTTTCTAACATCTGAGGTGAGCTGTGCAAAAACATCAGAAGTCACATGCGATTTTAAGAGTGTACGGAGTCTAGTTTAAGTCGAGACTCAAGCATTTTTCAAACAAAATACAAATACATCCAGCCATGCATTTTTCAGCACACACATCCCCCCAAACAGCCGATCAGGACGAGAAGCTCAGTGACGCCTCCACATACTTTGGTGTCTCATGCATATTGCTGTTGCCACATGCAAATCCGCCCAGATCTCCGTAGTTTTATTATCTCAGTTTGTCCTTGTCTGTTGTTTTAGTCCAGGGAGAGCAATTCCCCTTGAAAAACACAAAGCTCTCGATCATTTCAAAGCCAACGTGACGTAATCTGCGTTGAGATTAACTGAATGTACCTGAAAGTTAAAAATAGGAATCACAACTTTTGAGAACGTCTCAGTTAAATGAGCTATCCGTAAACCCACCAATACGTAAAAAATAAGGTTAATTTCAGCTAACATTCACCACTGCAATTTATCTGCGTGTTAAAACTCACAGCCTTCATCGAATACAAATTTGCAAACCCTGGCCAACACACATAATTCTCATCTTTCGTATATATTTATAAAAGGCTGTTATTGCAACAAATGGTCTGATTTGTCAAAACACGAAACACAATCACTATGAATTTTTCAAATCTGAACAGAAACAAACTCCCCCAAATTCCGAATAAAACCCTGCGGCCTCCCAACAATAATATTTTTAAAAAAAGACTCCCCTAAATATTGAAATACCCGACTCAACGCAGGTATTTCTCCATGTAAAAATCAACATGTCCACATTTTTGTAACTGCGATAACTAGAATAAACCCTAAGCCTCCACCGAGCTTTCTCCGTCTTTTCGCAAACCTTCATTCGCACACAACACAAGCCAAACACGTGACTTCTTTCCTGATTAAATTTGGCCCAAAAATACAGTGGACCCGACTCGCACTTTAAAGTCAACCCTGTCGTACTTATAGGCTACATATTCCCGGCGATGGAGGCATCATTTTTACACTGAGCACAACAAAGATGGAAGCCACTTCAAAAATAACATTTTTTTTTTTTTTTTCAAACACTCAATGGCTCAGCGAGTTGTGCTAAAACAGCATCTTCTGTTTAAGTTAAATCAAAGCTGGAGGAGGAAGACCGTCCCCTCTCTCGTTTGGTACGACATGCAGCATTAAGGTCGTCGAAAGTATGTAATCAAAATAAACCTTGATCTGTCTACGTCTGTGAAAAATATGTAAGAGTAATGCCCTGTATACTGCACATATTGCATCTATGCTCATTTGTCCTGGAAATAACCTAATACACATTTTAATAGAACTAAATGTGCACCAATCAGGCATAACCTTATGAGCTTCTCCAGAAAACACAGAGCCGTATTTCTTTGTCTTTAAATCAGCTCGGTCGGCGCTTCTCTTCTCCCCGCACATCCTCGTTGATTCTAGCTTGGACCACTTTTGGCGCCCGCTCTGATCTAGTCATCCAGCCGTCGCAATTTGGCCCTTGTGGAAAAGGACTTAAAAGTTTTGAGCAACTTTTAAGTAATGAAGTGGTCATTAAAGTTATGCCTGGTTTGCGCACAGGCTACTCGAGCAGAACCTTTTTGCCCTGAACAGAGACATGTAAAGACGGGCAGTATTGAACATTTGGGATCAAGCAGCGACAATGATCCGGTTACAGGCTTCTGAAAAAATGCCACTTCCAAATGTCTTAAAGCTACTGCGGTGGAGCGCTGTCCAGAGTCCCACGAAGCAGTTCCGTTGTTTAATCTCGACAACGCAAACATCCAAAACGGCCGACATTCGATCAACTCCACAGCACGGAAGAACGCTTTCATTTTCAGTGTCCGTTTCTGGTTTTGATTGTGTTTTAGTCCCCTGAAGATTTCTTGTTTTTGTTTTTTTTCCAGGCGGTGGCTCAGTAGCACCTCCTAGAGGCCCTGAGAGACACGACACAAACTCCTTATTTAGAAGCATCACCAATAAATTAATGACTTCTGGCTAATAAGTCCGTAGTCCGTCGAAAGGAGGAGCGGAAGGAATTTCAAAGATGGCCAACAGCGAATGATTTTAACTTTTAAATATTGGTCTGGTGTGACGCTGGTCCCGTTGGGTTTATCGCCCAGAACCAGGAACAAAATCACCTCTCTGCCTGTTACAAAGTGGACGGAGACTCTCAAAAGTCAATGAACGTGTCTCTTTAACCAATCACAGCGCAGACTCGTTCTCTGTGTGACTTGCAGAGGTGGTGGTGGTCGCCTTCCCCTCTCTGTTCAGTTTCCAGAAGCTCGGTTTCTCCTTGGCGACGACCACAGCGACAGAGTTTTCATTGGGGGTTTCCAGCGTCGTCAAGGCTTTTTTCTCCGACGCTTTGGTCGAATCGGCATCGCTGCTGTTCGGAGTCGGGTAAATCACCAAGAGCCAGGCCGTGAAGAACCCGAGCAGAGAGCCCCCGGAGGCCACCATGGGAATGACACGCACACTGCCCACAGCTTCCACTACGGCTCCCAGCGCTGACGCCACCAGGATCTGACTGATGTACACCTGAAACGTAAGGAACGGTGAGTCAAGACCTGCTGAAGAAGTAAAATATGTGCACAGAGTAATAAAACTAGTGAACATTTAAATAGAAGTGTACCTGGCAGGATAGGATAGCGCAGTCGATACCAAAGCCTCTCCTCGAGTTACCAGGGCTGTGATGGATGTACTGAAAAAAAAAGATAATAAGAGATTAAGAGGAATCAATTACTTTCACTTTCACTTTTTCGTACGCTTAAAGACAATTTACAATATTGTGCGTTCACGCCATGCTCAATGATTTTAACTTTTAACTGCATGTTTTAATCGTACTTAATTTGTTTATGTTGTTATAAGGCGACTTTGGGTGTCCAGAAAGGTGCCAAATAAATAAAATGTATTATTATTATTATTATTACAGTTGAAGCCACAGCTGCCCTGGTGTAACAAGGCTGCAAATCTGCACCTTTGGCTCCTTCACACACACCACATTCATACATAAGCAAGGTGGGTTTAGTGTCTTGCCTAAGGACACAAAAAAAACAGGCCACTGCAGCCCCACTACTGTTTCTCATTAGACGATCAGAATCTAAAAACTAACTGAACAAGAACTTGGTAAAACTAATTATACTTTAAGCTTGTAGTCGAGGCAATAACAGACATTCACCCACCGAAATATTGTATTAAATAAAATAACTCCAATGTGGATCACTTGTGCCACCATAGTCTACTATAAACCTGCAAAAAACACTGAGCCACATCTAAAGATTCATTTTTTGATTAAAGTTAAAACACACACCTCTTTCATTTCGTGATATTGCCCTAACAGAGCGTAGGGACAATAGCAAATACTCATGGAGATGATGCCCATGCTGCTGATCATCACCATGGCCACGTACACATTTGGAAATAACGCCATGACGGCCGTGCCTATAAAATAAGAAATCATTTAAGTATCTGTGGTGATTTGCCAGTGTTTGTGTGGTGTATGTTCACGTACCTATAGCAAACGCAAGTGTTCCCACGATGTAGATAACCTTTATGCTCAAGTCAAAGTTGTCCAAGTACTTTTGAAGGATCGCTGGATGAAAAAGTAAAACACAAACTAGTTACAAAAAGCATCAACATATGAAGTGTGCTATGAATAATGATAGTTATCGTTACCTGAACATGTAGCTGCAGTTAGAGCATATATAACCAGCCCCCAGCAGCCCATCTGAACACCATTCTGGTAGTTTTCAAACTCAGTGGTGTTTAAAGGAGCCTAGAAAATTAAAATTAAATATTAAGATACAAATGAGCACAATATTGAACGGCTGATGACGCTGTTCTATAAAAGGTTTATGGAATCAGTTTGAACTTTTTCACTGGTCTCATGGTTTGGGAGCATCTGCTAAAAACAAGAACTCCCTGATTAAGTTGGTTAAATGGGCGAGTTTAAGGTGATGGTCCTCAGAACAGCCGGGACTCACTGTGCTCAGGACACTTACAGCAGAATATTCTTTATGAAACATCCTCTAAACTCAGAGTTTCAGCTGCTTCCCTCTGGTCAGAGGTTTTTGGTCTCAAGATCGAGGACAAATCGCTTTAAAATAAGTTTCGTTCCAGCTGCTGTTGCATTTATGAATAAATTGTCATTTATTTATTTATCATGTTTTTGATATAGTTCATATGTGTTGTGATTTTTAGCTCAGTCAGATGAATTCTTTTATTCATGGAACAAAACCTCTCTGCACTGGAGACACTGCAACACTTTATTTGTATTTGTGTTTTTATTGGTGTTTATTGTGCAGAATGTGGAGGAATGAAATGTGGGACCAGCCTCCCAAATCTGCAAAACTAATTTACCTACGAGTACAAATAAAGCGACCCGACCTAACCTGACCTAAAACTGTAAATTGAGTGGTGTACCGTAGGATCTCCATGGTAGATGACTTGTCCCATGAAGTCTGTGAAGAAAACAGCTTCGGCGATGATGGAAAACCAGGTGAGGAGGTGGCACACGCACAGACGCAGCAGCTCAGGGGGCATCTTCAGCATGGACAGCCACAGGAGGCGAACTGTGGTCTCAACCTAAGAGAGGAGGAGGAGCAGGTCAAACATGCACAGCTGAAACGACCGACACAACACACGGCAAAGGAACCAGGAGTCATTTGCTCTTCACGTGACTATTGTGTATAATTTTGTGACAGATTTAGTCCTATTTTCAGTTTTTAAGTCAATCTCTGTTTGCTGAAAAAGCTAATTAAGTCCTTAGCTCTGCTGGCCTATTATATTAGAGCCTATTATTATATTTATTACAATTCATATACTGTAATTATGTGTTATTTGACATATCTCTCTTACTATCTTTGTTGCTACTTATTTCAAATGTATTATTACCATTTATATATTTTTTCTCTTCGTGATTAATAATAATACATTTTTATTTATGGGCCGCCTTCCTGGACACCCACAGTCGCCTCACAACAACATGAACAAATTAAGTACGATTTAAAACATCCAGTTAAAACCCACAGTTATTTCCCTTGTGGATCAATAAAGTTTGTCTAAGTCTAAGTCAAATAAATAAAAACTACAGGGACTAAATCACAGACTTTATAAGTAAATGAATATAGCTAAAGCACGAGCTACTACAGGGACTAAATCGAGACTAGAACAGGACAGAACCCAGTCTACATCAGCACTAAACTGGGTTCAAACCTGGGCCTGTGTGAAGTGAAGTCCCAACTAATGGTAATAATGTAATAAGATATTTGTCCTACAATGAGGAAATGACAGTGTTCTTATAAGAGCCGGAGAATAAGAACACGACACACAAGACTGTAACAACTGAAATAAGTAAAAGTTTGTATGTCTTTGTCGGTGGCGTGGACAGACCTCGCCCTCTTCGCTCTCCGTGTCGCCGCTGGAGGAGTTGGTGTTTCCGCTCCGGTGTCTGTTCCTCTGTTTGCTTCTTCTCCGGTGACGGGCCTCCACCTCGTACAGGTCATTCATGCTGCGGGACGGCTTGATCAGGAAGGCGGCGTTGGCCCGGCGGTAGCGGTAGCGGTGGCTGCCCACGCGCCCGTAGTACGAGAAGGTGCACGACGGCTGCCGGTAGAAGGTGTGGCGATAGCGGGAGTGGCGCACGGCGGCTCCGGTACTGGCAGCTACAAAATGCACAAGAAAGTGACATTTGTTATTTATTATATAATAATAATAATAATGCATCAGTTTTATACAGCGCTTTTCAGGACACTGAAAGACACTTTACAGAGCATTATTCATTCACTCCAGACCCGGTGGTGGTAAACTACTGTTGTAGCCACAGCTGCCCTGGGGCAGACTGACGGAAGCGAGGCTGCCAATCTGCGCCATCGATCCCTCCGACCACCACCAACATTCACGCACACACCACTTTCATACTAGGCAATGTGGGTGATGTGCCTTGCCTAAGGACACTACGACAGTTTTTTGCCACTGGTGCCCCACTGTGGCACCTGGAATTCCCAGTGTCTCCATCCAAGTACTAACCAGGCCCGGCCCTGCTGAGCTTCTGAGATCTGACGGGTTCAGGCTTTGACGAGCTGGTATGGCCACGATATGTTATTATCTTACAATTTATAATTATTGTTCTTGTTATTGTGATTTGTATGTGTCTTTTGCTGTCAGTGTTGTTCATTGTTGTGTAAATTAAATCATTACTTTAATAAATATAAACACTGCATATTACAGTAAATCTTTCAGAAAACATGAATATCACTGTGACAGTTAATAACCCTGAATAACCCAACAAATATTGCTTAATTTAAAACTATGACTCAACTGAAAGTAATTAGAATAGTAATGTAGAATATTCTGCATCAACAAACCCACTCTTTATTCAACTAAATGTATTAAAATTGAAGACACAGCTGTTATAATGTATAAGGTGAATAATCATTTGCTTTCACACTGTGTCCAGGAGATGTGCAAACCTGGAAAGAGCCAACACAATCTAAGAGGAATTAGTATCTTCCAAAAAAAATATGGTAAGAACTACTAAAAAATGTCTGTCTGTGTATCTCAGTAATGGGCGTCATCTTATGGAATTCTTTAGATGAGGAATTAAAAAGATGTAAATCAATCAATATGTTTAAAAAAAAACAGTATAAATCAAATACTGTAGAGAAATATAAAGCAATACTACCGAAAACGTCATGGATTATTGAATAATTGTATGAATTTAAAATAATGCTAACTCTGCTGCCTGTGCAATACTGGGACCCTGTGCAATAATGTAAGATAGTAATTTATTGTATATATAGTTTTTAGATTGCAATTTATTGTATATATTGTCTTAAGATAGCAATTTATATGATACATAGTTTTATAATCCTTATCTTTATAGATCTTTATAGTGTTTGTCTATTTTTAACTTAACTGTACTTCTGTTGCTGCTACTGTTTCTTGCTGTTCTCTTTACTGTGCGTTGCAACACTGAAATTTCCCCATTGTGGGACAAATAAAGGATATCTTATCTTAATGTAAACCCTGATAATAGTGGTAAAGGTAATAAAAGTAATTAAGAGTAAGATAATTAATAAATAAATATAAAATACAAATGAATATACAATGATATGCAAAGCTCATTGGATATAAAAATTAAATGTGTTTGTTTGCGTCTAAGATCACATATGTATATTTTTCTCCTCATGTTTCTTGCTTGTTCTTGCTTTGCTATATAAGTTTAGATTCTGCCTCCTCCTGGTCATGGACGAGTAATAATAATGATCCATAATAATAATGATCTTGCAATAATCTTTGGGCCAAAACTTTCACATTTTCTTTAATTTTCCAATAGATCATTTCAATTGGGGATTAGGAATGACATTTTCTTAGTGAAATTGGATTAGAATTGAACAAACATTTCAAGATTAAACACCAGAATTATATTATTTCCCAGTAATCGATGTGTAATCCTGTGTCGATGTGTTTTTTATGATCCAAAATCCAATCTTTACCATCCTCACCTTTGACCATCCCGGCGCGGTGAGCTTGACCTTTGGTGCTGAGCGTGTTAGCGTCTCCGCCTGATCCGTCACCGTTAGCTACACCCGCTAGCAGCCGTCCATTTAACGTACGCTGCTCATTCAGCTGGTTATTTAGCAGCGCCTCTTGCCCGTTGTCGTTCTCCATTTCTTGCAAAAACATCGACATTCGGGATATTTTGGGGATTTGGTGGTGATGGTGGTTGACGTGTGGGCGGAGCAGGTCTTGGCTCCCGGCGCTGCTGCTGCGCCGGAGGTTGGCGTTCCCCGGGGGAGGCGTGGCGTGGTGCGGGGGGAAGACTGACGTAGAGGCCGGAGGGGAGGAGCTGTGGTACGGGGACAAGCGGTCGGCAAAGATGGACGGCTCCAGGTGACACAAGAACCAGGAGTCGTGTTCGATGTGCTCCAGGGTCGCGTCAGTCATGGCCAGGACACTGTCGCTTTTACCTGAGGAGAGACATTAGATAAACAAGACGGAGAAGTTACAGCTTTACCGGGTGTACTTCTGTTTTATGAAAATGCGGGGAAAAGCTTTAACATCTACACGGGGACAAGCAGGTGGTGAAAAGTTTCCAGGTTCAGCTTTAACGGTGCACGATGTAACCGTTTGGTGGGGGGTTTCTGTGGTTGTCATCGCTCTGCCTAAAGTGTTTCAAAGGAGATTAAAACAGCCAACAGCTTTACTTTTTTTATGACAGGTGGTTTTATAGTTCAAAAATAACTAGAAAAACAAGCCTTCTGACTGGTCGCCTCTCCGCAGATCTGGCCTGTAACTTTGTCTGTTTGGTCTCCATGAGGATAGAAAGGTTTAAGACCATTCAAAGCAATAACATCTCGTTGGAGAAAAGCGTTTGACTGACCCTCTATCAGAAAAGTTACACCATGCACCTTTAAGGCAACAGACAGAACGCTAAAGTCCAAATTAACCAACCAGCTCATCCATGGATTTATTTGTTCATTAGTGCACGTGTTAATTAATCAGATAATACTAATATGGTCATGAGCTCTGGGGTAGTGACCGAAAGGACGAGATCGCGGATACAAGCGGCACAAATGAGTTTCCTCCGCAGAGTGGCCGGGCGCTCCCTTAGAGAGAGAGGGTGAGGAGCTCGGTCACATGGGAGAAACTCGGAGTAGAGTTGCTGCTCCTCCACGTGGAGAGGAGCAGCTGAGGGGAGGGCATCTGGTCCGGATGCCTCCTGGACGCCTCCCTCTGGACCCGCTGGAGGGACTGTGTCTCTGGGCCTGGGAACAGCTCAGGGTCCAGGAGGAGCTGGAGGAAGTGGCTGGGGAGAGGGAAGCTCGGGAGCCCCTGCTTAGACTGAGGCCCCTGCAACCCGGCCCCGGAAAAGCGGAAGAAGATGGATGGATACTAATATTTGTAAATTCTCAAGCTTATGTTCCAATATATATTGTATACTTTTCTCGCCAAAATTGCAGCACATACGGCAAATGTGATTCTGAACAGTGACTCATATCAGAATATCACCACATCGCCGATATCTGGACGCTCAAGCTGAACTGAAAAGCAATAATTCACTTACTCCTCACAAGCTCCACTTCCAGGAAGTCCATGTCCATATCGTGCTCTGACTGGTCGTCTCCATAATGGTCATAGAGGTCAAAACTGTCCATCGTTTCATCTTCTCCAATCATCTCCAGTTTGGGGACAGGTAATCCTGCCCTCCCATTGGTCGAAGGCTGAGACTGAGCAGGATCTGGACTCTCCTGAGGGAAGACACAAGACATAATATTATAACTCACTAAAAGGACAGACTATTTTTAGGATGTGTTTAACCATTTTAGGACCAAGGCCTTTTGGAGGTGGTTAGCATGAACTGATCTATTACACTGCACGATCGTCCCTGAAGTCTCGAAGTCTAAGTTGTTTTATGTTTTAATAACTTTCTTAAGAACTTATTATACACGTTTGCGTAATGATCTGACCTGGTCCAGCCGGTCGTGCTGGGGCATGTACTGCTGCTCCTCGATGCTGAACAGGTGCAGGACCACAGACCCGGTGAAGAGGATCGCAGCAAAGAAGAACAGAATCTGCTCCTGAGATTTAAAGGCTGCTCCCAGAAACGTGTGTGTCCAGTTCAGGCCTCCCAGAGCGTAGCCCACCGCACCACCAAGACCTGAGAGACACATGGAGACGTTCAACAAACAATCTACTATATTATACTTCATTTTTGGCACCTATAGCAGTGACTTGTTTTCTTTTTTACAACGCAGGTTTTTATTCTGCACTGCTCTTTAATGTTAAATGTGTGATGATTATTTATGTTTTGGTTTCTTTATATAAAGTTCTGTTCATAGAGAATTGTTTTTTTGAGGGAAAACCTGCTTTAGCAATATTGTGTCACTCAATTTTCCTGCTTATCATCTATATTTTCATCAGAAATACATCATACTTTTGCTTTGTTTTGGTATAGTGACAGGCCTGTTATTCATCTGGGTCCTTAGGGCGGAGAAATAATTAAACTAATTGACGTTTGGCAAGTGGAACACCAAAAATCTGCCAAAGTGAAATATGAAGTGCAGAGACAGGATGAATTGCCAATATCTTGTGCATTAGAGGAGCCCTGGGTTCACATCTACATCGTTTTATATCGTACATTTGCTCCGTCATCGTGACAGGCTTAATGATCCGTACCGGCCGATGCAGCGTGGATGTTCAGGGCCATGTCTTGTTCTTCAGTGTCGGCCACGTCCAGCAGGTACGCTCGGATCGGACCCTCCGTCGCATCTGCACAAAAGTCCAGGACCACCACCCCCAGAACAGTCAGGACGATCCCTATAGGCTGACTGCCCTGCTCGTCCCCCAACGCCAGGCCTGCAACAGACCAACAACAACAGTTTTATAATCATTTACAGCTAAATATACGACGCACTGCTGTATCTCATGTATCTCTATAATGGTATAATTGTTTACAACAGAGTATTTTACGCTAATAAGTCGTAGATAAGCAACAGACAGCCGTATACAGAAGGGAATTAGGAGATACCACTGCGGTTTGTCTATATAAATATCCTTCCACATATGACAGTCAATGATTAACCAAAGAACCAAAGCAAAAAAACATGTTTTAGCATTAAACTGGCCATAATCTCAGTTATATTACGCAAAATGGACTCTTAGAACGCTTTTACACGGAGTTGCGTTTTATTTCACTCACACATGTTTGAGTGACCCTTTATTACTGAATGAATGGAGTTTAAAAACACAGTGGAGCACTTGTATTATCACATGACATTAGGCGGAACAGGGTGTTTGAAAGAAGAAGACGACGTAAATACGCAGGGTTTGTGTGTTTAAATGTGCGAACGAACTAAAACACAACAATGTTTTTGATAAGGAAACATTCTCACATTATAGTCAGAGAGAAGAATAAGAATCATTGTTCATTGAGAAAGATATATAATATGGGTTATAAATACAAGCCGATTATTCATTTGCAATTTGTAAGACTGAATAATGAGCTTGTATTTATAATTCTGTTCAGCCGCTAAAACAATGCTGGTTATTACAGTCCGTGTGATTGGTTAAACTCTCAGTGAACTGCAAATATGATCAATAAGTGATTAGTTTGGTTTCCCTTTGCACGGACACTTGTCACTACACATTACCCACAGTGCACTGCATCCACCACGTCTGCCGCACCACATCTCCGACCCTCCTGTAAGCCGCTTAGTGCTTCAGCATGATACGAATGACCCAAATATGACATGGGAACAAAATGCATTAATGTTCGGAAACGTTCATAGAAAAAGTCAAAGGGTGAGTCAGCGTCGGTGTGCGGCGCGGCCCGGGACAATGGAGTGGTGCCGCTCGCTTGAATGTGATTGGTCGAAAGCAGGAAGCAAACAGGAAGCAAATCCCTGTGAACTGCCTGCTCCTGGGTTCCCATGTCAACACACAGCACACGTAGGCACAGGCGCTTAAGATCACTATAGGAGATTTTCCCATGATTTCTGTATAGTTTAATGCATATATTTATTTCATATTTATATATAAACGCACACAAAGCTGTGGCAGCTTAACCCGGAATACATGACAGGTCGGAAAAGTATTAAGAACAGCTGTTAATTCATGATGCGGGACCCAAGCACAATATTAAGCTTCTGCCACTTTTAAACCTCATTTTTTTTCTGTTTATGTGAACACAAACAGACCTGGAGTTGTGTTTTGTTTCATTCCCACGTGTTTAATACACAAATCCTGCATGTTTAGACTGAGTTGTTGTCTTTAAAACTATCGCTCCATGACATCACAAGGTGGAACGGAGCATTTTGACTAATAATAAATGTGTGAAGTAAGTAAGTAAGTAAACTTTATTTCTATAGCACCTTTCACAGATAAAATCACAAAGTGCTTTACAGAGTGCAAGTAAAAATAGATAAAATGCAAAACAACAATAATGAATGTTAAAACAGGTAAATAAGACAAAGAGCAGTGAATTAACTAAAAGCTTGTTTGAATAACAGTGTCTTTAGCTGCTTTTTAAAAGAATCAACAGATTCAGCCACACGAAGAGACAGAGGCAGGGCATTCCACAGTCTAGGGGCGACTGCCTGAGAGGACAGGTCTCCTCGAGTTTTAAATCGGGTCTTTGGGACCTTCAGGAGGTTTTGGCCTGAAGACCGGAGGGAGCGGCCAGAGGTGTGAGGGAACAACATTTCTGAAATGTATTCAGGGGCCTGTCCGTTAAGAGCTCTAAAAGTCAAGACTAAAATTTTAAAATCAATTCTGAATTTGACAGGTAGCCAATGTAAAGCAGATAAAACCGGAGTGATGTGAGCTCTTCTGTTGGTTCCTGTTAAAAGCCTCGCTGCAGCATTCTGGACTAACTGGAGACGAGTGAATGAAACAAAACACAACTCGGTGTATGTTTTTGAGGAGGATTATCACATGGTTTAAAGCTCGCACGAGTCAATTTTTCGTAATATAGGATCTCCAGTTCTTAGTCACTGATTTAGTGTAATTTTCAATGCAGTGACGCCTTTGGATTAACCCCGCACCACCTCCACATGGATGAATTAGCGTTTTCTCATTTCCCATCACAGGTAAACTGGTTTGTTGTGTCTGAGTCTGACCTCGGCCCAGACCACAGCACAAAGAATAGAACCAGATCTGCTGACAGAAATAACACGTGCTGCTGTTATTTATATCACCGCTCAAAATCCATTTCACGCCGCTCTGTTTATTCACAGGCCGAACGTTGTGCGACAAGTTCGTAGCCACCAGCAGGAGGAGAGAATCTGGGGAGAGGTTTTAATGATGTTTGCGTGAATAAAGGGTGCAGTTTGGGTGTGTGTCAAGTCCTCAGGGCAGAGAAACAATTAAACTAACTGAAGTTTGGCGACTGGGGCACGAAAACTCTGACAAAACTAAAGAATGAAGTGTTTATAAAGGATAAATGGTCAGTATCTTATACACTAAAGGTTTTGAAAGGTTTTCATTTTTTCATTCCGCACTCTTCTCTTCTGTCTAATTTAATGTCCCATCTCTATTTTAAAATGTTATGATGTTTATTTATGTTTTGATTTGTTTGTATTGTGATTTTTATGTATTTCTTACTCTGTAAAGCACTTTGAATGACTTTGTGTACGAATTGTGCTGTACAAATAAACTCGCCTCGCCTAAAGGTTTCTAGTTTTTAGTGGAGGATCCATCTCTTGTCTCTTGAAATGTTATTGCTTTGGCTAGAATGTTCCACAGTGTAGATTAAACCCGTCTGTCACGAGGGAGGCAGGCAGGTTACACAGCACTACGCTACATTACAGTTCAGATCTGTGGAGAGGCGCCTCTATTCACAGAAGAAATTGTTGTATTTTTCAGCAATAGAAACACCTGTGATGAATAAACGCGAGATGGATGCGTTTAATGTCATCAAATGAAACAGAAAACACACACCAAAGTTCAAAATAAACGTGAAAAAACGCATAGCACGTTCAAGATTCAAGATGGCCGACGTCCAAAAGGTTTTTTTTAGTTTTCTTTTGTTAAATAATGTTTTGGTAAAAAAAAACCTTCGTGTTCAATGTCATGGAACATATACCACAAGTTTTGCACAGTCAGTAAGTTTAATAACAAAGAAAGGAGTCACGGGTTTATATTAATTTCTTAACTAATCATTATTTTACATCCGTGTTTAACCTTTGTATATTTATGCATCACTGACGCAGACTCAGCAGATCTGCCTGCGGCTAATCAATGAATGTGATTGTCTGTAAATGACCTTAGCGTGTTAGAACTCTGAGTGATGTAATGAGCATCTGTTTCAGCTTTTGGCAACGGACGCTCCAGTTACTGTAATTACAATGTTTTGACCCGGGACAAGTGCATGCTGGGTACATGGTTTGGATACAGGGATGACAAACCTCTGACGGCTGCGGGTTTGCGTTGCATCGAGACGCGTTTATTTTATAGGATCATTTTGATGCAGCTTTACTAATCGTATTACAAAAATCTTGTCCTTTTTCAGAGCTGCTTTCCAAGATTAATGGTAAATGTTCTTACATAAGCCCATTACTGAGAGTACAGCCATAACAGTCTCCAGTGCTCTTAGATTGTGATAGGAAAGAGAATGCAGGAGGTTGAGTTTTTATTAGGGATGTAACGATATCCAAATCCCTCGATACGATATTTTCACTACATGCGTGTCATGGTGCGATACTGATTCTGATTTTTTTGTGGAGGCAACTGAACTGTAAATATGCTGCGTTTTCCCTTAAAAATGCCTCAACAGTCCCTATTTCTGTCATAACCCAAAGAACTAAGATATAAAAGTGTTTATTTCTTCATGCTGTCTTTGCTGAAATGGAGCAAAGGATCATGGTCTATGTAGTTCCCTCTGCTTTATAGTTGATGCTGCACCATAACAGTGAATTTAAGCAAAGAGACTTGTGACTCGATATATTGTGATGGTCCACGGTGTCACTGAGAGACTTTTGACAATATCAGGATATTTCGATTATTGTTACATCCATAGTTTTTATGTGGTTTGTAAACTCGGACAAAAACACCCGTTAAGAGTTTCTACAAATGCGAGTTTCAGAAATGCACATGTACTGTTCTGAACCTTACATAAAGGAGGCTGACGTTAAAGCACCACTGTGTAACTTTTTGCAAAAAATAGACTCAAATAAAAGCATTTTTTTAACGTTTAACGTTTATTTTAAAAGTTTTTATTGTGCTGGTGAGCAGGCTTGCATCTCCACAAACCTGACTCTTACCTCGCCTGGAAGAGGACCGACCTCCTTTTGCTTGTTTCAGTGGAAATGTTCAATGTTTCCCGCAGCACTTTACAGTTGGGGCGGTCGCCTTTACGTCCCTCCGAAACACGTGAATCCTCACAAAACTACGGTCGTCGCGCTCTGGTACCTTTGCCTTTCGCTGGCATCTCCGCCCCCACCTTGACTAACACTGTTTATACATAATCTGTCTCCATGAAGAATGTTGAATGTTTGAAATGACTCTTTCCATGGCACCTCCAGAATGATGCACAATGTTATTTTAAAATAGGAGAACCTTACCTAACAATGTAATAAATAAATGTACCTCACATTTATTCAATTACAGGTGGTTTTATCGCTCAAAAATACCTAGAAAAACATTCTGATTGTGAGCGGGGCTGCCTCTCCACAGATCTGACCTGTAATTTGGTCTGTTTTGGTCTCCGTGAAGATAGAAAGGTTTAATAACGCACTGTGAAACATTTCCGACAATAATAACATCACTAAGAAAAGCGTCTGACGCACCTTCACCAGAAAAGTTACACAAAGCCCGTTTAGGTAAGTCTGCGTGAGAGAAGAGGAGGCGACGTGAAAACAAATACGCATCGTGTAAACAGCACAATACCTATTAAGGATCCATTGAGAAAGAGAGCCACCCCAAGGAGAGTGCCGATACAAAGGGCCAGGATGAAGGGCCGTCTCCTGCCCCACCTCAGGGTGCAGCGGTCGCTCGCTGAGCCGATCAGAGGGGTGAACATGAGGCCCAGGACTGGACTCAAGAACCACGTAAGGCTGTAGTATTGTTCTGGAAGACCTGAAAACAAACAGCAACAAACGTAGACTTGTTATAGACAAAAGGGACAGAGAAGCTTATTCACCCTGATTTAACTTGGCCACTTTCAGACAAATTCAAAATAATTTAACTACAGAAGCGGCAAAAATATACTTCAATGCAATGATTATGTTGCCGAGCTGGACTCAAACAACTAAATCAACTCAGTCAAAACACTTTATAAACAATCTATAAAGGTTCTGGATAAAAAGAATAACTCTTATCACCATTGTCATATTCTTTCAAAATACAATTTTTTAAGTTGGGAAAATATTATTAAATTTCATGATATTATTTCAGTGTTTAAAATAATCCATTGACGAGCTCCACCTTCCCTTATGCTTTATTAGCCACTTATTTAGAATTTATTATTGCCATTTATATTTTTTACTCCTTCTTATCATAATATATTTTAATGTGTGAGTTACTGTGTCCAAATAATTTCCCTTGTGGATCAATAAAGTTTGTCTAACCAACCAGGCCCTAAGACCGGTTTTGTTGGTTCCCGGACTTCATGACAGGCCTGTCACGATAACTATAATCTTTATTTTTATAGCACATTTTATCAACAAAACAGTTTCCAAAGTGCTGCACATATAAAAACAACAAAAGGTATTATAAATAACAGAGTATAAATGCTCAATTACGCCTTGCCAGAGAGCAGAAGTGGGTCTTAAAACTGAAAACACTCCACTGTGGGGGCTGATAATTACTATATCAACTTCATTCGATATATGAAAACTGGAATAATATATTTTGGGGCTCAGATTTATCCGGTTTCTTTGTAAAAGTGAGGAGATATGGGCTGTTTTCGTTGTAATACGATAAGATTTGAGCTGCAGAAGGTTGAATAAGTGACTTTTATGGGCAATTCATCTGTTGCACCTCATCCTTCTTAATGAGACGATTACAACACGGTTTACTGGGATTATCTCGCTTTATTGTTGCTGCGTCAGTGGAAAAAAGTAGTTTTAATATTATTGTTTATCGTTATATTTTTCTGTAGCAATATATCACGCTTCAAAACGAGTCTCTGTGACTGGCCAACTTCCTCGTTTACTCCTGAGTTACTTTTTTACCACCTTTAAAAATCTTCTTAAATCACATTAAAAAAAAGGCAGATATGATGATGTACAAACGTCTTACAGATTTACGAGACTCTGTGACTTTATAGCTCCACAAAAAGAATAACTAACACCTGATAATGTAAATATAATAACAATACTCGGCCACTAGGGGGAACCTGAGCCACTTTCACGAAACACTACGTCCGTTCTTATTGTTTACCTGCGTATTTGAAGCACTATTTGTATCAGGTTCATAAAAAACACTGAAGTACTGCATTATTTTTACATCAGTTACTCAAAACATTAAACACATGTCGAAGCTGCACTGTGTAACTTTTTGACTGGGGGTCCGTCACCTGCCTGTTTCCATGGAGATGTCATCTCTCTGCCTGGAATGTTCCACTGCATGACATTAAGCAGTTCTACTTTACATTTATTAAATTCCAGGTGCTTTTACAGCCCAAAACATCAGGAAAATAAACAGGCGTTCTGACTGTGAGTGGAGTCGCCTCTCCACAGATCTGACCTGTAACTTGGTCTGGTTTGGTCTCCATGAAGATAAAAAGGTTTAATCCATTAGTGTCGGACAAAACAATAACGTCTCCATGGAGAAAAGCGTTTGACGGACTCTCCACGAGAAAAGTTACAGAATGATGCACCTTTAATGTTCCATGTTTAATAAATAAACAAACATATCGACTCGGGACGGGCATTAAACTGTCTTAATCGATCGTCGGAAAAATTAACGATCAATTTTCGATTAATCATTAACATTTTATATTAAAATTGTCAGAATTATTACTATTACTAATCTGCATAAATAAACTCAACTCATGACTCATTTGCATAAACTGTAAGTGAAAAAAGCAGCTCTTTCCTTGTGCTGCTGCTTCAGCTTCTGTGGGACTAAAGGACTGGACTCAGTGAATATGAGTGTTCTCTTTGTGACTCAGTGAATATGAGTGTTCTCTCTGTGACTCAGTGAATATGAGTGTTCTCTCTGTGACTCAGTGAATATGAGTGTTCTCTTTGTGACTCAGTGAATATGAGTGTTCTCTCTGTGACTCAGTGAATATGAGTGTTCTCTCTGTGACTCAGTGAATATGAGTGTTCTCTCTGTGACTCAGTGAATAGGAGTGTTCTCCCTGTGACTCAGTGAATATGAGTGTTCTCTCTGTGACTCAGTGAATAGGAGTGTTCTCTCTGTGACTCAGTGAATATGAGTGTTCTCTCTGTGACTCAGTGAATATGAGTGTTCTCTTTGTGACTCAGTGAATATGAGTGTTCTCTCTGTGACTCAGTGAATATGAGTGTTCTCTCTGTGACTCAGTGAATATGAGTGTTCTCTCTGTGACTCAGTGAATATGAGTGTTCTCTCTGTGACTCAGTGAATATGAGTGTTCTCTTTGTGACTCAGTGAATATGAGTGTTCTCTCTGTGACTCAGTGAATATGAGTGTTCTCTCTGTGACTCAGTGAATATGAGTGTTCTCTCTGTGACTCAGTGAATAGGAGTGTTCTCCCTGTGACTCAGTGAATATGAGTGTTCTCTCTGTGACTCAGTGAATAGGAGTGTTCTCTCTGTGACTCAGTGAATATGAGTGTTCTCCCTGTGACTCAGTGAATGAGTGTTCTCTCTGTGACTCAGTGAATATGAGTGTTCTCCCTGTGACTCAGTGAATATGAGTGTTCTCTCTGTGACAGAGGATGTTCTGCTGATGCTGAGTCTGTTCTGTGCGTATGTCGCGTTGCAGATGCTGCGTAAACATGTGAAACCGGGACACTCAAAAACCCGATCATACCCGGGACACTGATGTGCAGGGAAACGCACTCTGAGGAATATAGGGATCTCCAAGGAGCCAGAGCCAAGACGTGGGACTGTGAGGCTCCAGAGTTTGTGCTCAGACCTCGACTCCTCAGGCTACGTTACACAGACACCGACATTCAGTTTGGCCATTAAAATGAACCTGATCCACCAAATTCTTAATGATCAATTATCGATTAATCGACTTAATCCTGCCCGTCCCTAATATTAACACCTGCCCTGATTCAAATCCAGAAAACTTGATTTGTCCCTGAGGGAATCTGTCACATCCATTGAAATCCCTGAGATCACCTCACAGACAGTAAAGGCCACTCTGCCTTAGACTGTTTGTGAGAGGCTCAGACCGGATTACAGCACAAAAGACCAAGACAGTGAATCGTCTGAGCTGGAGAAAGACTAGAAGACTCAGGAGATCGGGTTTCTTCACCACAGAAAGTAAAGCTGTCTCCCAGCAGTCCGTAGTTGAGTGGGTAAAAGGATAAACGCTTTTGTTAGTACAGGGCAAATACACAATAGAAAATACAGAATCTACAGTCATTACTGTACTCACTTTAGTACTTTTGAGATGTCAGTGGTAAAACCCTGCAAGTGTATTACAAGCTTTTAGTCTAAGTGGCCATTCAAGATGTATAATAGACGACCAAATCTCACTGTATTAACCAATGACGCTAAACGTAATGGAAAACCAGCTTTGTGGATTGTAATTATTTCACAAGAATATTTGGAGAGAGCACAAATAGTACAAATGAAAAGAGCTCAGGCGTCTTAAGACAAAACAAATAAAAAGCAAAAAAACCCAAACAACAAAAAGCAGTCAATGCAATGAGCCTTTCAGATGTGTTTAAGGATATATCAGTCGGCAGATATTATCGGCAACCGGCCTAAATCGAACCGATATGGGCCAATATGGGCGTATTATACCTTGTTATAAATCTTATGCTCTCTATATTATGTCCATTTAATCCCACTGACAGACAGGTAAATGTCCTGGTATAATTGTCCTAGTATAATGTACTGCATCAGTATTTATCAGGGGAGGAATATGTGTGATGCCGTACTGCACCTGAATGCACCACAGGACTCACGTGCTCTTGTTTACACCAGCGTTCACCATCATTCTGCAAAGTGATTCCATGTGTCTAAGAACAGTTATCTGTGGTTTAAGGAAATCTGTGTTCTATAAGTAGAAATTATGGTATAGTCGTTACTGAGCTGTAAATTTAAGTTTCTCGTTACATCCATGAACCTTCAACAAGCTCGGTGGGTGTGAAGGGTTTTTGTGCTTCAGTGTCGCACAAAACAAAATGAGGGAGTCGTGAATCATGTGAATAGTTTGTTACACGTGTGTCACACCTGAGGAAATACACCTGTAATTTTCCTAAACATGGGCCACTCCCACTTCAGAGCCTCGTTCTTTGTCACAGATGTTCAAAACGTCAAAACAAGAAGTCCACAGTCGCACAAAACAGCCAAAAACAGGCTGAGAAGAGCAGACCTCTGAGAAGAGCAGACCTCCCCACATCTGCACTGACCACCTTCTACAGGGGTGCTATTGAGAGCATCCTGACCAGCAGCGTTTCTGTCTGGCACGGCAGCTGTCTAGCTGCAGACAAGAAGGCACTACAGAGGGTGGTAAGGACTGCAGAAAGGATAATCAAAGCACCACTACCAGCCATTCAGGACTTGTACACCTCACACTGCTCCAAGAGAGCGGCGAACATTATCAAAGACCCCACTCACCCAGCACACAAACTGTTCTCCCCACTACCGTCAGGAAAGCGCTATCGCAGCATGCGGTGCCGCACAAGCAGACTGGGAAACAGCTTCTTTCCACAAGCCATCAGACTCCTCAACACATTGAGGAGGACAACATGAACAGCTGAACATTCCATGAACATTCAAGAACATGTCTTTTGCACCTTATATATTGGTTTTAAACTATTGCACAAACTCTTATTGTCCACTGATTGCACTCCTGTTGCTATGAGCGATTGGACTTCTGCCTTACCTCACACTGTGTGTGTGTACGCGTGTGTGCTAATCGTACAGGTCTGTATCAGACTGCTACTCTTTTATGCACATGTGTATGTATGTCTCTGAATGAGTGTGTTGGAGTGAAAGCACCATGTATGTATAGCGTGTAGTGTAGTGTGCATGTATAGTGTGTATGTGTAACTCCTGTCCTTTTTAGATGTTTTTATTTGTTTTTATATGTTTTTTTTTAATATGTCTTAAACTGCACATTGGAGACTAGCTAAACGCAATTTCAAATTTCTATGTTCATAGACTTTTGACAATAAAGTGAACCTTGAACCTTGAAAAACAACAGTACGGGACACTCGCATTGCACTGAGGAGAGGTAATACTTCAGATGCCCTCCCAGACACACATTTGTTTTGTTCTGAGCCCTTACACCTAGAGAGGAAAAAAAACTAAAACATTTGGCTTTTTTTCTTTAATATGTACTTGTATTACTTTGCAAATGAAATAAAAAAATGATACAACTGAGGCATAATTTAAAGGTGCACGGAGCAACTTTCCGGAGAGTCTGTTACCATGGAGATGTTGCTTTGTCTGGAGCATTTCACAATCTGATATTGAACTTCCACCTATTTACATGGAGACAAGCACCGAGCCAGTTTACAGCTCCTTTCTGACTCGCTTATAGTAGAATACATGTTTTTCAAGGTCTTGTTTCACTGTAAAACACCTGGAATTAAATAATAAGCGAGTTTAAAGCCATACTGTGGTACATTCCAGGGAACGCAATCTCCCCCGGACACAACCAGGTGCTGGAATTGTACGAGAAAAGTTACACACTGCACCTTTAACGAGTTTTCCACATTTCAGCCGTTCTCCTTTATACAAATTAGGGACGTGACTATATCCAAATATGACCGTGTGATACATGTCGTGTGATATAACAAAACTGTGAATATGCTCTAATATTTCACCTTTTAAAACTCTTTGGTTCTGTCATAATCCAAATAACAAGTGCAAAGGATCACGATCTACGTATTTTTTAGCTATTGCTGCACCATAACTATTAATTTAAGCAAAGAAACTTGTATTTCAGTATAAAGTGACGGCCTACGACACTTCCGACGATGTAAAATTACAATGTTTTGGTTCTTGTTGTGTCCCTAATGTAAATTAACTGAAGTAGCAAGAAAGAATTGAATGTACTAAGCCTTATCATTGCCCACTGAGTCCCAGCCAGGATGACGAGAACAAAGTAATGCATTAAAAGTATTGATTCTACCTTGTTTTAATGACGTTTGAAACTCTTAGGGTTTGTCTGCCAAAATGAGGTCACCCTTTAACTCACTTTGAGTTAAACAGGTTGATGCGTGACATTTAAGGTGATGGGAAATTGTCTCAAGGCTAAATGTGCAGGAGTAAGTGGGACAGAAAAACAGTTCGTTTGTATAGGGAGGAAGTTATATATTGCCTTACGCTGCTTATAGATAATAAAACATGATCTATATCCACAGTGTGTCAAACATGCGGCCCGGGGGCCAGATCTGGCCCTCCAAGACCTTTAATCTGGCCCTCGGCTGATTTTTCTATTAAAATACTTAAAATTTTCAGATTTTTCTGTTAATTTTCTGCACCGTTTAGCATAGCAGCGTCTCCGGCGTTTCTGCACGCTATGCTCCCACCAGAGCAGCACAAATGAAGACTTTCCTCTTTCCAAACGCTCTTAAAGGACGATCGTTTTGACTGTCGACCGTGACCCTCATCAGCAAAATGTCAAAAAATGAGAAAAGCAGATGCTGAGTTCAGGATTTCCCAAGAAAAATAGTCTAATTCTTATTTGTTGACAGAGGTGAATGGGAAATCTGTGCTCAGTGTGTTTGGCACAAGTGGCGTTGCTCGAGGAATATAATCTTAAACACCACTACGAGACACGGAGAAAAATACAATAACTTGAAGAGAGAACTGAGTTTTCTGATCCGGCCCTTTTGGGATCAAAGTAGGCTGCATACGGCCCCCGGACCAAAATGAGTTTGACACCCCTGATCTATATCCACAGTGTGTCTTCGGCTAATTATACAAAGTTTTTTCAGGTCTTGCGTTTCGTGGCCTCCTGCTCAGATCCGCTGACAGCTCGGAGCTCAGTTACTGAATGTGACCCGGGCTCGACTCTTCACCTGGGAAAGGCCAATGCACTCGTTTTACACAGGGGCCAGTGGAGAGGCCGGGGCGCAGCTTACGCAAGGAAACCAAGTGTTCGATAAAACAGTTCAATACACCTGCGTGAAGTCGCCCCGTCAAACTCAAACCTGCACAAAAACTGTGTCAATCGTTTGTGCTGCAAAAAGTTTCGTTTGTGCTTCTTTAGTTTTGGAGAAATTAACGATTCTTTTACAGGTCAAACTGGGGTCAGACCCACAGGAAGCTTCAAAATGCACTAAAACATCCAAAATGGAGTCAATCGTTTGTGCTTCGTTTGTGCTGCAAAAAGTTTAGTTTGTTGCGATTCTGGTTCTTCAGATACTTGCAGTTTTATTTTGGTCGATGACGTCGTCCAGAACCTCAGAATGTGAAATAGAGCTCAAAACAGGAAGAAAATTATAGAAAACGTTTGTGGAAATGACGTCCTATAATTACCGCAGAAATAATAATTAATAATTTTAGAAATGAACTCGCACAAATGAATCTGTCGCAGCACAAAACAGCACAAACCAAATACAAACGGGACTGTGGGGCTCCAGAGTTTGTGCTCAGACCTCGACTCCTCAGGCTACGTTACACAGACACCGACATTCGGTTTGGCCATTAAAATGAACCTGATCCACCAAATTCTTAATGAACAGTTATCAATTAATCGACTAATCAGCCCATCCCTAACACTTAGGTCACTAGTTGTTTTAATTGTGTCAAGAATTCCTCCCGTACGCCGCACACACCTCATCTCCTCCACAGGACGTGCTCCACTGTGTCTTTTACCGCACACTTTACTGAACTAAAAGGTAAAATATAGTAAAATATCAACTTTAGAATCAGAATCAGAATCAGAAAACTTTATTGATCCCAGAGGGCAATTCGTTTGCAGCTTTCACAGAGCAGTTCTCACTTCTCACCCGCACAAACACACAGTGTGTCAGACCATTCAGACACAAGTGGAACTCAAAGAACAATATAAGAACAATATACATATGACAAACACAACCCTCAGAATTTAGCAGTTTAACAGCTGAAGGCACAAAAGAATTGGAGAAGCGGTTAGTCTTCCGTACCGGAGCATAAAAACGACGTCCTGAAGGCATCAGGATAAAGTCAGGAGTCAGAGGATGGAGGGGCGGAGCCAGGAGACACTTGGCTCTGCTCAGCACTCGCTCCTCCCACAGAGAATGCAGCTCCCTCAGTTTGACCCCTATGATTTTTGAGCAAGTTTTAACAATGTTCTGCAGTTTGTTTTTATCCTTCAAGGACAGGCACTGGAACCAGCAAATGATGGAGAAAGTGAGCAGACTTTCAATAAAAGACAACTGCTACATACAATACAACTGCTGCTTCACGACATCACAAGGAACAGAAAAGAACAGAACATTTTTGTGCTTTGGAGACAAACTAACAATTAAAAAATTACGCAAACATGAAACAAAACACCAGTTTTGTGTAATGCAGGGCCTGGCTTGCAACTGTAAAGTTATTTGTTTTCCAGCAAAAATCGGAGCAGCTGTCGCAGACTCGGTTCAGACGGTTCTTTCTGCTCAGGTCGAGTTAAATTATTAGATTTAGATTAAAGTCTAACAAAGCTCCAGACAGAGCAGTGGCTTTAGTTAGCGTCACACCCCAGAGAATGTTGACGACATCAGCTGCAAAGTATGAACTGTGTTGTCAAGTGCCCATTACTGTATGTGAAGTAAAAAAAAAAAGCATGAAAGTTGTTCTTTTATAGTAACACACGTCTGAGGACAATAGCTTCAACTATAAATAGCAGGTCTCACACACACGTCACCACAGCTCTGCTCCTGATGATCTGCCCACATGGTGCCCCGTGTTTCCCATGCGGCAGGTTTGAAGAGGTCCCGACCCCGGCGTCGGACCTCAGACGGGTCTTGGGAACCCGGTTACTACGGCGACTCCATCACCTTGACTTCCTGTTTCCAAATATGGCCGTCACTCTCAAAGTCTCAAAGTCCTTCCTGTGTTCCGGCTAAAAATGATGCTTTGTTCCTGGCGTCAGACTTGGATGTTGTTGGTTTTTTTTTTTTTTTGCTTTCGGATACAAATAGTAAACATATGGATTTAGATGCATAACTCAAAAACAAGGTGATAAAACAGCAGACAAGAGCCACTGATAGGGATCTGACTGTCTCGTACGTCGTCAACATCAAAACAGGAAAAGTGACGCTGGTAAATACTTCCCACACACACAGTAAAGGCTGAAAACACAGCAAATAAAGATCTGCCCCTGTTCCCACAAACTCACCTAGATGCAAAATCATAAAAAAAACTCAAATTCCCACAGTGCGGCGTGGGCTACTGCACTCACGTCTAAGAACAATGCTGAGAGACCCAGCGGGCAGGAAGTATTTGAGAAAGAAAGAAAAAGAAAAGGAGACCGAGTGGTGGAAACGGAGGGAGAGAGTGTGAGAACAGACTGATAAAAGAATGAATTAACAAGAAGAGGGGGTCCAGTGAGACTGTATGAGGGAGGAAAAATAAAAGAGGAATAAAAGTCATGAGTAGCACTAGTTTGACTGGTTGGACGGGACATTCATTCATTCTTTTCCTCTTAAACCCAAACATGGGATTGATAAAAATATGTGGACTACAAAAGCAAAATACAAGAATGTACAGAGACAACACAGACTATTATTGTTATAATTATTATCTTTGGGATGCACTGATCCGGCTTTTTTCAGTTCCAATACCGGCGCTTTAAGTATTTACCGACATCAACTCTGAAAACAGCATTTATCACCTTCAAACTAAAATAAAATAAGACAGAACTAATCTAAATGTGTTCTGTAGATGTTATTTATATCTCAAGTAACAAAACAGCTTTGTGAAAATAAAAATTCTAAAATGATTAAACAGGTCAAAACCAGTGTCTGAACAGATATTTGGAAGTAGAAATCTGATCCAGCAAATGTCTCAGGATCGGCACCGATACCCGATACCAGTGTCGGATCATGAATCACTAAAGGACCAAACTTTCACTTTGCTCGAAGGACAAAAGTTGTTTCTTGAACAAATCTGTCCCTGTGCTTCTGGCCACTGGTCGTTTACGTCGGCCAGACTCCGGCAGAACTGGGACGACTTTGAAAACTCTCTGTTACAGTCATGAGGAAGACACGATATCAAAGTAAATCTGCTAAATATTTGTCAAGTTTTGTGATCAATGTGCATAAGCAACTGTGCAATTTTTGAAACTATGTAATGAACAGGGGAGGGTTTTCTTCTTCTTACTCCTTTTTGAGAAATGTGCTTTTCTATTGTTTACAACATATATGTAGGGAGTATATGATTTTTTTTTTTCTCTTGCTACAAACTTGAAATAAAACTAATCAATCAAACAAATCATTCAATCAAATGCACAATGAGGTTTAATTAGGCGACACACCAGAAAAAGACAACAGCAGGAATGACTTAAAGCCTCAACACAAATGTGGGGTTTTGTTTTGCAGTTTTAAATGACAAATTAAATTAAATTAAACTTAATTTCAACACAATCTCCATATCTTCTTTAGCTGGTGAGCGTACAGTCCCGTCTCTGCCGCCTGTGGCACCGACCCACAACTAAACCCACACCTGAGCAATGGGTGGAGTGAAAATAAAATTAAAAAAAAAAAATACAAATACACCCCAAAAATAAATACACCCCTCCTGTGGGCTCACCACCTGCAGAGGGGTTCATAGGGGGGGTCAGGTGCTATGAGTATTGGGCAGCACGCTGCCCCCGCGACCCAGCCGGATTAAGCGGGAGAAGATGGATGGATGGATGGATGGATGGAAAAATAAATACAATTTTTTCCAGATCATTTTTGGATAGTGATAAAAAGTTGCCGACACATTCAGTGAGAAACAAACCAAAAAATGAGACATTTTGAAGCAAATCTTCAGTCTCCACAACGGCCCTGAATAAATGGGGGAATATGAGTTATTTTGACCAAAATCGCAAAACCTCAAAAAAAAAAACAGGTTAGTAAATGCAGTTATAATGATTTATTTTTACAAAAGTAACTAGTCCACACTAACATAGTGACTATTAGGAACCATCTCTCTCAGAATAGCAGGAGAATGGATCAGATTCTATGTTTCAATGTGTTTAATGTTTCAGAATTTGTGTCTTTACAAAATAAAAGTGGTAAGAAAAGGAAGTGCAGGATAAATCTGTGTGGAAACATCACACATTTATATATAGTCCAGAAACAGTTCAGAGGAAGAACCGGATCTTTTAAATGTCTTTCTGTCTTTACTATTTTTTCCTGAATAAACATTTGGACAGATTCATTCAGTTTTCTGCTCGAAAATGCCTCCAATTCCCAACATGAATTTGAGATGTATTTTAATGTAAGAGACATGTTTTCTATTAGTTATCATGTTTATATAGACCAGTTAGTTTTGTAAAAAATAAAATAATGACTTGTGTGTTTTACTAACCTCTGATCTTGGGATTTTGGTCGAAATATCCCATATTTTCCCGTTTATTCAGGGCCGTTGTGGAGACTGAAGATTTGCTTCAAAATGTCAAATTTTTTGGTTTGTTTCTCACTGAATGTGTCGACAACTTTTTATCACTATCCAAAAATGATCTGAGCTTAGTACTACTGAGCGTGTGACTTCACCGTTCGTTTATTCAGCAAGTCCGGATGTGAATTTGAACTTCAAACAACAACGCTCATAGAAATTGTTTAGAAAGTGAAAAATGTGGCACAAAAAGCCGTTCTGCTGCTGATAAATGTTTTCTGTATGCATGAAATAAGCCCCGTTTCACTTCAAAGTAAAGTTTAAGATGAGCTCGTGAAGCAGGAGGCCTCCGTGCACGAGGATAAAGGCCTGTGTGTGTGTCAGCGTTCTGCACTTTTGTGGCTTTAGTCTGAGAAAAATGTTTTTAAGTGACCTTTGTTTCGGTCTTTGAAAAGAAACACACTGAACTTTGAAATTATTCAGGTTAAGAATTAGCAAAGGGCGAAGAAAGTTTATCAAAATCAAAAACAGCTTTTTGAGAAACAAAAAAAAAACAGGTTTGTGTTTAATAATGCATTTTTAGGAAGCCAAAAAAACATAGAAAAATACATATAAATTATAAACGTTTAACAAGAACAGCCAGTGATGGTGGAGCAGGTTAAGGTTCATCATTAGTAATAAGCAGTTACATATTTAGCTGCAGAATCGTTTAATTGTTGGATTTCAGACGACATAACAGCATTTTACAGGCCAGTATTATTTAAAGGTGCACTATGTAACTTTTCTGATGGTTAAAATGCAGTTTTGCGTTGTAATACAGTGAGTTCTTGGGGGTTTAATCAATAATATAAATGATCAGGTTCAACATTTGTGAATTTATTTTTTGTATATTTTTGTTTCATCTTCTATTTTTTCATTTATTATACTTTAATTAGGAAAGTCTTGCTGAGTTTTAAATTTATTATTATTATGTATTTATTTAATTTTTTTTATTTATTTAATCATTTCAATGGGCTTATTCTTTCACAGCAATAAATCAAACACCCCCATGAAGTTCCCATTCATAAAAACCAAAACAATCTGTCGTATCCTGAGACGGCGTGAGAAAAGAACAACAGAAAACGACAGGAAAACGATGAGAAAGTGAGAGTGAGTTCAAAGGTCACGGAGGGAGAAAGTGGAGGAGGAAGTGTCAGAGGAAAGGAGGCAAGGAAGCAGGTGTTTTTAAATAAACAAAACGAGGACTTAGTTCAGGTCAGGTGACTCGGACTGATCCAAGACGAGGCGGAGCTCAGGGAGGAAGAGGCGACAGATGGAGAGTGGAGGGAAAATAGAAAAAAAAAATGAAATGCTCCGTTGTATTATTGATGGGCACAGTCATGGGCACAGTCATGGGCACAGTCATGGGCACAGTCATGGGCACAGTCATGGGCACAGTCATGGGCACAGTCATGGGCACAGTCATGGGCACAGTCATGGGCACAGTCATGGGCACAGTCTGGCTGCTGGTTTGATGCCACAGAGACACGTGCGGCTCTTATGCTGTCGTTAAAAATACATTAACACAATAAGTCTTTTGAGTTGCAGGGCACGTGACTAAAGTTGCATTGTAAAAATGTCTTTCTGACTTCAAAAAGTATCACTGCTTTCTTATAAAATGCACCACATCCGCCATAGTAGAAGTTTCTTCCCACAGGCAGTGATGACTTTAAATAATGCACTTTAAATATCACAGACACTTTAAATATCACAGACACTTTAAATATCACAGACACTTTAAATATCACAGACACTTTAGCTTTGCACAGACACTTCATTATAAACACCTGTAATTTATGGATTATCACTGTCTTCTTGCATTTGTGATCTTTTTCTGTGGCCTGGGGTTTTCCATCATGTTCATGTGTTGTGTGAATGGATGAATGTCGCTGTGCACTGGGAGCTGCACCTTTTATCCCAATGTGGTTTTTTATACTGCAAATAAACTGAAACTGAATTTATATATTATATTTTTGCTCTTTGTTGTTATAATATATTGTGACGTGTGAGCTACTCTGACAAATAATTTCCCTTGTGGATCAATAACCTGTGTCGAAGTCTAAATTGTGCGTTTACTTTATTGTTTTTTTATTTTGTGCATCGTTTTATGAGCACAAGTGGCTTCTAGGGAGTTCCCTTTTACAAGACTTCACTAGAATTGTATGAGCCGTTCTAAATGTCTGCATATGAACTGTAAATAAATCAAATAAATATTTCTAAATAAGTCAGAGTGATCCCTTATTCGACCAGGACCGTCTTGGAATGAAGACGTTTCGACTCATCCAAAAGTAATTTTCTAATTAATGGTACTGGCCTGAAACACGGGGATTTATATTGCAAATAACAAATTCAGTCGTGTCCTAAAGGGAGGAGCGTTAAACTGCAACTGCTTTGCCTTTGTTTACAAACTCGTCTCATTATCGGTAATTATATGAGCTCAACGCAGTATGAAAAAACGCTGTCCTAGGTCCAGATGATCACTTTCAAAACCGATATACCTCTGTTGATTTACTTATTTTGTTTAAATACGAAAAAGACCAAGAGTTTTCCAAATATGTATTGTTAAACCTGCGGGAAGTCACCCCACCAAACG
Organism: Odontamblyopus lacepedii; assembly: GCA_034769755.1. NCBI lineage: Eukaryota > Metazoa > Chordata > Actinopteri > Gobiiformes > Gobiidae > Odontamblyopus > Odontamblyopus lacepedii. The sequence continues at coordinate 37,494,767 of CM068362.1, read as the reverse complement.
CAAACTCACACAAAAACTGTGTCAACCGTTTGTGCTTCATTTGTGCTGCAAAAAGTTTCGTTTGTGCTTCTTTAGTTTTGGAGAAATTGACAATAAACGATCTGAAGCTGCAGAAAAGTCTGTAACAGTCTGAAGTCATTTGATTCATATTTTATAATAAAACAGACTTTTCCACAGCCTCAGGTCGTTTCTCTTCACTAGTTTTGTGGAGTTTGTCGCCGTCAGCAGAGCAGAAATGACGTCCTGTAATTACCACAGAAATAATAATGAATCATTTTAGAAATAAACTCGCACACATGAAACTTGTCACAGCACAAAACAACATTTAACATGTGCAAATATCTGCAAATATCTTAAGAACCAGAATCGCACAAATGAAACTTTTTGCAGCACAAACGAAACTTTTTGCAGCACAAACGACTGACAGTTTTTGTGCAGGTTTGCGTTTGATGGGGCGACTTCACGGAGGTTATTGTTATGTAAGAGGAATATTCGTGTGTCTTGCTTTTAGCCCCAGACCAGTTTGTCCGGACCTGTCAGAAGTTACTGACAGGCCAGGTGAAGGTGAAGGTGAAGGTGAAGGTAAAGGTGAAGGTGAAGGCCAAGGGGCACATAAATACTTTAGCTGCTCCATCCAGAGTTACAACTGCCCAGTTACAGCAAGGCTCTTTTTTTGTTTACAAACCGAAAACCTAAAATTTACGGCTAAATTTACGACCAGGCCTGTCCCGATAGCAGGATCTACTGCTACAGATAAATACTGCAGTAAACTAGAATACTGAAATTACTTTATGCCACAGACACAATAACAATAATGCAAAATTATCCCAGCGAACCATTATTTAAATACACTTCATCATTAAAATGCATCAACTGTAGCAAATAAATAATAGACTGAAGCAAAAATGACCCAGAGAAGTCACTTATTCAACCCTGTAAGGCTCAAATCTTACTGTATTACAACAAAAATAACACGAATCTTCCCACTACTGCACACAATAAATATATATTATTCCAGTTTTCATATATTGAACAATAAGTGGATGTAGTAATTATCATCACAAGCCAAACAGTGACCCAACCCACCATTTGTTTTTTAGCCTTTTACCCAGAACAACAGGTATTAACCTGCATGTAAATAAATGTAAATATATGGATCTGTTTTCTACCACTTTCCTAGGAAAGTCAGGCAGCATCTTTCGTCTCAAGCTTTTGTGAATCTGGAGAATGAGAATTTTATATACGTCTGGCCAATATGCAGATAAAATTGTGCTCTCATCCCTGTGACAATCTGCTATTTTGATTATATCGTACTTTTTTTTCCCTCATGCAGCTCTACACTACAAATACAGTAGCTGGGTTTAGTTCTCTTAAAGATACTAAACTGTGATATATTTTATGGTACATCTCCCACCTGAAGTACGATATATCATTGTTAAAAATATTGATGATAAACTAATAATTAAAGATGTAACAAAAGCTGTAATATCGTGATATTGTGTCCTCAAAAGTCTCACAATAATGTCGCAGTATATGAAATTATGAGCTGCTTTGTTTAAATTGATTGTTATGGTGCAGCAACAGCTAAAAAACAGAAAACTACATAGACCATGATGCTTTGCTCCTTTTCAATGCAGACAGTATGAAGTGACAACGACCCGCGGCCCCCGCTGCCCCCGCCACACCTGCCGGGGCCACTGCCGGGGCCACTGCCGGGGCCGGGGCCGGGGCCGGGGCCGGGGCCAGAGCACTCGCATCCGGGCTCACAGCCTCGTTTCTGGGTGTAAAAGTTTGGCCTGGGCGCAGCGCAGAGGGTTCACTCCACCTGGTGCTAATATGGACTGGTGTAACTTTCAGACTGAAGTGGGATTAAAACGAGTTTCACAAACAGCTCGTGCACTCGGCTCCGGGCCCTTGTGGACCGGACTGGACCGGGACATATTGGAGACAAGAGGATATTATCTTATCTTTGTTTGTGTTCTTGGGACAGCAGGTGCATCAGGCTGTGCTGCTGCATAAACTCTGGGCTTGAATGTTTGTTGTGCTCCAGATAAAGTTCAGCCAATAGTGACCAAAATGACTGTCCGTTTCTCACATTTGTTATATTATATAGCCTATACATAATACACACATTTATAATACATATTTATCATTTATAATACATATTTATAATTTTGACCTATGCACCCCCTCCCAAAAAAATGATTCCACCAGCCGCCACTGGGTTCAGCCCAAATCTGCTCACGGTACAGAAAATGACCAAAAAGCTCTTCACTAGTACAAAGAAAAAGTCTCAATAATAAATACAGTGACTCATTGTTGAACCTTTTAATTCAATCACAAAGTGCGTCTCTCACCGCCGTCGGCTCCGAAGACGAAAATCAGATTAGCTTCATTCAACACTTTGGGATCAGGTGCTTTGTCTCTCTCTGGCTCCCTGTGTAAAAGCCTCCATTAAAATTGCATTGGGAACGCCTGGATCCCTGCACACACACACACATGTACACACACACACACACACACACACACACACAGAGCACTGCTGTCTTCTGTTATGTAACACTGCAGTAAATTCAGCACATGCTACCGCACCACACCAACACTCAGCACGAGGCTCATATGAGAGGGAGAGAAGTTCAAGAGGATTTGGGATTATTCAGGTGTTATATGGAACAGTTTGTGGCATTCATGGGGTTAAGAAAAAACAAAATGTACTCACAATCTCACTACAAAACAACAGCGGCCGTAGTTTTGTGAGGATCCGCGCGGTTCGAAGGGGCGTAAGTCAAAGGATTTTTGAGACTATGTAATGAACAGGGGCAAGTTTATTTATGTTTTCCTTATCAAGAAATGTGCTTTTCTGTTTACAGTGTATATGCAGTATGAGTATGATTATTGTTTCTCTCTTAGAACAAACTAGAAATAAAATAAAGGTGCACTATGTAGCTTATTATAGTTTTATTTCTATGGATACGTCATTGTTTTGTCTGGAATGTTCCACAGTGTGACATTAAACAGCTCAAGCTCACATTTAATAAATTAAAGGTGGTTTTACTGCTCAAAAATACCTAGAAAAACAGAAATTCTGACTCTGAGCGGGGTCGCCTCTCCACAGATCTGACCTGTAACTGGGTCTGGAAAGATTTAACGCCAAACTTTGAAACATTCCAGACAAAGCAATAACATGTCCATGGAAAAAAAGCATTTAACGGATCCTATACCAGAAAAGTTACACAGTGCACATTTAAGATGCGTATTAAAAGTTGACAAATTTTACAAATGTATTTTATTTATATTTCCATCTCTCAAATAAATACGGGAAGTGCTGTCGGTCTGGGTCAACAGTCACATGACGCAGTGACCTCTGAAAGCCGTTTAATTGAGTTAAACTAGTTAAAGAGAACTCGTTTTCCTCATTAAAGTGCCTCTGACAAGTATTATTGTTATATTTAAGATTTTGCTAAAAATTGCATAATTCTCTCTCCACTTTAGCAATTTTTAGATCTAAAATTGTATTTCCGGAATGGAACTCATGACTCTAGGTAATTCCATAACTGTTATCAAACAACTACATTACACAGTGGTCTAAACCCCACTAATGTACACAGAAATGATTATTTAACACAAAAAAAATGGACAAAAACACCATTATTTTGCTCAAATAAAGTTTAAAGTATCAGACAAAATGTGTTTCTTGTGTGTAATTTGTTTGTGTGTTTTATGTTTGGATGCTACTCTTCCTACCGGGATGTCGTTATTACGGCACTCTCTAAAATACAACTCTATTTCTTACAATTTTCAACATATTTCACAACTTTTCTTCACAAACAGCTTATGACTGGTGCAAAACTATCGTTTATATGCACAACAGATATTATCCCACCAAATTAAGTCAAAATAAGAGAATTTGGTTTCATGCAAAATTCCAATGGACGACATGAAAACAGAGGAAATAGTTTTGCGTCATATAAAAAGATATTAAACTTAAATTTCAACCATCGATTCAAAATAAACAGTCTATACCGATACGCAGAGAGGCACTGAAGCGCTTGTCATTCACCACCACCGTTCTTTGGTTTAATAATTACTCATTTGTGTCATCCTGATCCCCGACGGCACATTATTATCCAGTGTCGGACTATCCCTCCGTCTCCACAGGCTCCACGCGGCAGCGACAGGCCACAGCTGCTTTCCTCACACAAAAATAACCCTGAGGCGGCCATTACTGCTCCATTAAAAACACTGGGCGATACACGAGACGCACTCGGAGCATTTACCGCACGCTCGGACCACGGACCAACGAACCGGCAAGAGGAAAAAAATCTGAAAAATATCTACTCATCTGTCCAAATACTAATTAAGCTGGAAGCCGTCCGGAAATATGATGCGGCAATTACCGTATACGTCCAGACGAATGAAAATGAAACTGAAAACCCACCCCCCAATATTTGTGATGGGACAACAGATTATAACAAATGTAGATGAAAAAGACGTGTCAAAAAGGTTTATTACACATTAAAATATAATCTGTCCAATTTGAGATGTATAAGAAACTCACTAACAACAGAAGGAGCTCAGACTGATCTAAATGCAACGATTTTGTCTCATTTATCTTTTGGTACGAGACAAACCATCAGACCACTGGAAACTCTTTACAAACCAGCACCAAAACTCGACACCATCACCACTGTCAAATAATTAGAAAGTACATGTTAAACTTGGATAATAATATCAAATATGCAAATTTACGTCTTTGCTCTTCAAAATAATTAATAACACGGCAGCTCCGCCTCTCAAAAAGTTTGTTACTCGAACATCTGAACAAATGAGTCGAACGACGCGCTCAACGACAACTGGGCAAAATGTGTCGCGCCAAAAAGAAAAACGGCTCCAGGACAATCGTCATTTTCATTTAAAACAATTACAGAACGGAATAAACTTCCAGCAGAACTTAAATTATGCAAAAACTTAAAAACATTCTGTACAAAAACAAAAAAAACATCTTTTAAATCCACAGATGTGTCATCAGCACTAAATGTTGGTTTTCCCTTTGTCAGAAAACTGTCCCAATGCACTTTCCAGGGGACAGTGTTCAGAGGCACTTTTACTACGGTCATTTTTACAGTTTTATTATAAAATGTTGAACTTTTGTATTTCCTGCATTGTTCTGTGTTTAATACGTGTTTGTGTGTCTCGTTAGTCCAGGGACACAGATGGAAATGAGTTGTGAAGCTAAAATCTGGTACGAGGCAGATTTTCTTTTGTGATTAATGTTCATGTACGGTACATGGTCCCTGTCAAACAAACTAAAGAAAGAAAGAAAAGAAAGAAAGAGTGAAATGACATAGAAAACTGTGTGCATTGTCAATCACGGTAGAAAAAAGTGTGGAAAAATATACGTCTTTTTCCAGCGGCTTAATTCTTCATCAGCGTCATGCGAGCAGAATAATCAACATAATCAACTAATACAAGAATGAGATGCATTTCAGAGGCTCTAAACTACAGGGTTTTAGACCGTCTCCATTTGTTTCTCTGCAAAGGACATTTTACTGTACAAATAACTGCAGCCTTTGTAATGTCCCAACAATGTCCACTCACATCGTTATCTCAGTTTGAGCGCAGTCAGTCTTAGGGTGTCGTTTTCAGTCAATGAATTATCGTTTCATTCATTTTTACATATATGATGAAACTGCTCACACACATGATAATCACTGTATCCATTTATCGTTCAGTATATGAAAGCTGCAACAGTATTTTTCAGGTTCAGTTTTGCAGAAGTGAGATTTGGGGTGTTTTTGTTTTAATTTTGGAGCTTTTTTTGGAGCTGTAGATGGTTGAATAAATAACTTTTATACTGGATCATTCCATTTATCTAAAAACCTACTTATTTAGAACGGCTTTTAACACCGAGTGGCCCTGTGATGGCTTAATGGTGTCATGTGCTTCGTTGACCTGTGTGCGTGATGTTTATTGTTTTTTTTTATCTTGTTTTGTCGTTGTGCAGCACTTCGGTCGGCTTTGGCTGTTGGAAGGTGCTATAGAAATAAAGTCTGATTGATTTGATTGATTGATTATCTGTTACGGCTCAGGCCTTTTAATGTTACAGTATATTTAAACAAATAGATAAATACTAATATAGATAAACAGATAAATATACTGTAACATTATCTTGCATTAATGTTATTGTGTCAGTGACATAAAGCAGTTTCTCTGTGGAGCAATACACCGCGCTTCAAAATGTGTTATGGTGCCAGGTGAAATGGCCTCACAGCGCAGGTCCGTGCCTTTTGGGGTGACCCGCGTGACACAAAATGTTGTTGACAGAGTCCTCACCCCGTGTGAATCCAGAGGTCAAACGGTGGACGTGTTATGTCCCGGCCCCGGAGTTTTCACCAGGCCGCGCCGCTGTTCACATCGAGTTTATCTGAAAGCCTCTGGGGGCCATGGGAATCACGCTGTGTCAACATCTGGGACAATGCCAACGAATGAGCCACCTGCGAGTGAAAACAGCCCTCTGCATCTGGACTTTTGTGGGAGAGGGGAAAAGGAAAGCTGCCAATTCACCTACTGGTCGCTTGTGGTACTGCAACAACACACGTACTACTTAATCGAATTCCCATCGCAGTATTTCTGAACTGCAAATCACAATCTCGACTGATTAAGAGAGGGAGAAAAAAAAGAAAACTGCCACTTCATAACATCACAAGGTAGAACAGAGCATTTTGGGCTTTGGAGATGTAGCTAGACTGATAATAAAGGATCACTGAAGCGTGTGAATGAAACAAAACGCAACTCTGGGAGGTAACAGCTTTATAACATGGTCACAAGAGTTAAATTTTGCGTAATATAGGACATATACTGTACATTCTTCCAATATATTCTGTTCATATCTCTGTCTGACCTCTTTAAGTAAATCTTCTTTGCCTTGTTCAGCCCTTTTTATTGACAATCTCATATGGATACATGTAATCCTCTGGGACTCGGCGGTCTAATGTATTCAAATATAAATCCTTATATTGAAATTAATCTGAAGCTCTCGAGTCGTCGAACCGCCGGCAGTCACCTGAGAGAGGCTCGGCTCGTTTGTTTTCGATGACTTCACGTCCCAGGAGGCCGAGCGGGGCGGCTATGTGCTGACAAACACCGGCACAACAACTGCACCACAAGGACACACACTGCAGCATTCCTGACGTCTCTAACACACACACACACACACACACACACACACACGGGGCCGGTTTATCTGCAGCAGCCTGGGAAAACACGCTCCCCCATCCACACATGTATAATCGCAGGTATCTGCTGACTGGGCATTCGGGTTACACAACAGGCGCTGGTTTGGGTGTTGTGCAAATACATAAATACTACGTTTTGACTATTTTTTATTTTATTTAAGGTCCTATGTTATGCAAAACTGACTCTTGTGAGCTTTAAGCCATGTTACAACGATGTTACCTCGTCGAAAACACAGCTGGAGTTGTGTTTTGTTTCTTTATTTTTACTCCAAAGCTCAAAATGCTCCATTCCACCGTGTGAGGTAGTGGGTAGTTTAAGTTAACAGCGACCTTTTACCTTCAAGTTATTAAGTTTTCATTCCACCTTAACTAAAATAAATTGTACCATACTTTGATTTATTTGACTTGTCCAAAATATTCCCTCAGATAATTTCCAAAATGTCAACACACACCTTTACTTTCTCTAAAAGCCTTTGTGCCTGTGCAAATGTCCACAGATAAATAAATGAACAGTTATATAAAAGGCCTAAGAATAGTGAGCCTTTAAATAACTTGAGTTAGTCTCCAACACTTTCCTCTTTCACAGGGGACACAGGCACAGAGATAAGAGCCCGGGTTTCACCTTGTGTGAAGAAGAACATTAGTGGTGGAGAGCACTTGACGAGGGACCATAAAGAAATGTGGTGTGACGATGTGTAATTTAGTTTGGAAATTAAGTATTACTGGCAAATGAGACAATAAAGTATAAAAAAGCTATTTGGTGTGACAGTTACCATGGCCAAGATAAGTGCGATTACTGTATTTTTCGGACTATAAGTCACACTTTTTTCATGGTCTCAGGTGCGACTTATACTCAGGTGTGACTTATATGTTACATTTTTCACACTGACCGTCCATAGACCAAATATATGAATTGTATATATATATATATATATATATATATATATATATATATATATATATATATATATATATATATATATATATATATATATATATATATATATATATGAATCAAAAATGATTTTTTTTTTTTTCATTTTAGTTTTACAGACAAATAATAAAGAAGAGAGTTGTTTTTCATTTTCTTATTTTTGGTTCTATATTGAAAAACGAATGAACGAATGATGATCACCTAAATAAATAGATAAATAATCAAATGTTTAAAAACCTTAATGTAAAGTATATTGATAAGGGACGTGTAAACTGAGAGTTTGTCATAATCCACTGAAGTTATCGCTTTGTGTTTTGTCTTTTGGTTTTTTTTTGGTTTTTCTCTCTCTTTTTATTACTATTTCTTTAGTTAAAAATTGCCACATGCTTGGTGTCCTAATTTTCTTGTAAATAGGGTTTGGCTTCTATAAGTGTTACTACAGCCTAAAGCCCTTTGGTCACTGAAGTTCTAAATCTCCTGTAATATGTAATATCAGAGTTTTGACTGAATGACTAAATAAATAAATAAACTAAAATAACTAATGATACAGGGGCCGATGGTGCAGATTGGAGCCTCGCTTCTGTCAGTCTACCCCAGGGCAGCTGTGGCTACAATAGTAGTTTACCACCACCGGGTCTGGAGTGAATGAATAATGCTCTGTAAAGCGTCTTTGAGTGTCCAGAAAAGCGCTGTATAAAACTGATGCATTATTATTATTATTATTATACATGATTGTTCTCTATTCGGTTGTTTTTATTACTAATTATTATTACAGAATTCTAGAAATTATTAATCATTTCTATAATTCGCCTTTCAAAATGAAATGCTGGCTCTGATTTTATCAAATAAATTTCCCCCCAAAAAGTGCGACTTAAACATGTTTTTTTCTTCTTCATTGTGCATCTTTTGGCTGGTACTACTTATAGTTCGAAAAATACGGTAACAATTATATCACAATAACTATGAAAGTTGCTGACAGTTTAAAAATGTTATGGATATGAATAATGATTTTGTGATTCTAGTGAAAGTGTAGGGGTTTAAAAACACAGTGGAGCACTTCCTGTAGTACCACGTGAGAAGAAATCAGCCTAAATTTGCAGGATTTGAGTGTTAAACGTGTGTGAAGGAAACAAAACACAACTCCAGATCTGTTTGTGACGAGGAAACATTTGAACACAGACCGGAAAGCAGCGTAATATCGGCCCTTTAACACTCGAAAGTGTCCGTATGTTTTCCCCGAGCGCCTGTTAGGTTTATAGTGTTTTTTCAGTGCACTAACTGTCCATTTCCCGTCTCTGCTGCTGCACATTTTGCTCCGTCCTCCCCCATCGGGGCGTCTGGGGGAGACTGGGTCAGATTATGGTGATTAGTCCGTGTGTGTCATCTCCCTCTGCACGGTTACACAGTGTTATATAAACCATATACCGCTGTGCAAGGTCAGATGTGAGATTAGAGCAGCACATGATAGGATCACTCACGGATTAAGGCCTCATACCTGCCGTGCTGGACCCAAGGCTAAAACTACCCAAGATCAGGTGTTCCAGACTGCAAATAGACGTCAAGTCTTGGGTTACATCCTCTAGGAAATATCACAATTAACCCGATCTCAACATCAGTGATCCTAACCCTCGATTTTGTTACTTAAGTAAAAGTACAGAAACAGAGGCAAAAAGTTCCTCAAGTAAAAGTAAAATTATCACATGAGAAAATCTAAGAATTACTGAAGTAGCGGTTTAAAAAATGTACTTTAAGCGTATTTTACAGTGATTTTTAAACAATTTCAAGATGAAATGTAGTGATTCTGACAATGAATTTGGCTGATTTCTTAATTTTTCTAGCTCTTTTGTGTATTTGGTCAAAGTTGGGACGTTAACTCAAATTAAATGTGCTAAAAAAATAAGTCTCAGCCACTGCAACAGGCCTCAAGCCATTAAGGAAAGCACTTTTTACTTTTCAGTCCAGTTCTAAAACGTAGTGGAGCAGAAAGTACAGATACACATTCTCAAACTGTAGAGAAGTAAAAGTAAAGAGTATCCACTGTAAAATGTACTTAAGTAAAGTACTTAAGCTTTGTTACCTTCCACCACTGGTTTTAGCCTTGATTAAAGCCCCAGTACGTGACATTATAACCAGTAAAACACAAAATAAAGTTATGTAAACACAGGCGTTCTTCTCTTCAGTTCTTGCACTCCCGCCCAGAGTCAATATTGTTTTTGTGTAACTGCAGGTGAATAGGCCGCGGGGCAGAACATAACTACACATACAACAAACTCTGCCTCAAGTTACAATCTGAATTTTAATGTATTTTTCCTAATTTTCTTGTTCACTGTAGGTGAAACTATAGACACCTTATGCAACATTACAGCCACTAAAACTAGAGAACCATTCATTTATTATTGTATTTGTAGTGACACCGTTTAATAAGGGCCTACGTCACATTGGAAACAAAGCTTAAAAAGAAAAGCCTAAACTCCAGGCACATGCAGCATTTACAGTACACCCTGAATCGAACATTTTCTCCAGGATCGTAGTAATCTGCTTTGGTGAAAGATTAAGCTGAAGGTTTCCCCAGCTCAAATATTCAGGAAATGAATTTGTAACATGCCAGGCGCAGATTAATAAACTAAGCTCCAGGGATCAACTCTCACGTTTTATAAAACAGAGGAAAGAAAGAACAGAACGCAACCAGAAACTTTTTACCGAGTTATTTTGGATTTCTACACTGAACAAAAATATAAACGCGACACTTTTGTTTTTGGTCCCACTTTTTGTGAGCTGGACTCAAAGATCTAAAACTTTCTACATACACAAAAGGCCATTTCCCTCCAATACTGTTCACAAATCTGTGCATTTCTCCTTTGTCCAGATATTCCATCCCACCTCACAGGTTTGGCACATCAAGCTGCTGATTAAACAGCGGGATTAGTGCACAGATGTGCCTCAGGCCACAGGGAAATGGCCTTTTGTGTATGTAGAAAAAGTTTTTGATCTTTGTTTGAGTCCAGCTCGTGAAAAATGGGAGCAAAAACAAAAGTGCTGCGTTCATATTGAGTGTATTTGTTTCGACGTCCATTAGCTGTGGAAGCACTGTGGAGTTATAATGATGTTTCCTCACCATTAGCCTGCGCTGAGCTGTATTTCAATAGCGTCATGCGTGCTTGAATAATACCGTATGGTCCCGCATTTGAAGCTTGAGTGCTTGAGTGAATTTCCGTTTTCACCTGCCCCCTGTCTCAGCCCACTTTCCTGTATTTCCTTGTACTTATCCAGGCTGAAGTGAATGAAAATCTGCTGCTCGCTACAGTGAAATGCCACTATGAAAATGCCAATCGATGCAACACTTCTTATAACAGACCAATAATTTTAGTTAGTTTTAAAGATGATCTAGGTATGTCATTGTGTAAAGGTGCACTGACATTATATCTATCTCAAGGGAAACAGCTATTAATACAGGCGACATTACAGGTCAGATCTACGGAGAGGAAACCCAATTCACAAGAAATATATAATAATAAGCGGTAGATAGATGCAGATAGGTGTGTAATCTCATATCATAGAATATTCCAGGCAAAGCATTAACTAAAACACCTTAAAAAGCACAAAGCGTCTCACAAAAAGACGCAAATCTGGTAACAGACAGGAGTCCAGGCTGCTGAAGGTGCTGGAGTGACTACTGCAAAGTGCTCTCAGTATCAAAGGCTTGTGGAGTAGATTCGATTTTGCCTTTGATTTCCTCTTCCTGTCAGACGCATTTCATCGAGCAGCTACAGCATCAGCTAAAGCCTTAATGAGACTGAGAGGCAGATAAGTGATATACGACGAAACAGACTCAATAACAGACAGATTAACCCTCGAAGACCTGCGGTATCATATACGATACCGAGGAATATGTTTTCTATAACCGCAGAACTTTCTAACGGTAAAAGACAGAAACTTCCTTTTCCCCTCTGAAAGTGCAGACATAGAGGTTTCCGTACATTTCTGCGGCTTTATCCTACGTCACACTCACGCTGTGTGATGACGGGAGCAAAACGAGTGTCCAACAGGAACTTTGTTTTCCCCAAACTCATGCGCTCCGTCCATTTTGATCGAGCCAAACTTTGCCAAAGAGTGAAGTGAGTCAAGATGGTCGACTCCTCTGACTGTGTGTGTTTATAACAAGGGAAAAAGTCACTCTAAGTGGAGTTAATTCTCACACACATGGAAAATTATGATGTGGCTCTGTTCTATGCTCTGGCCCTGGACCTGACAGGAGCTGTTTCCAGGACTGGACCAGGAAAGTAATGGAGCGATTACAATTTTTTGTGTTTTAGGGCAATAAGGAGATTTTTAATTTACTTACAAACTTGATATTTTGCATTTTTGTAGCTAAGGCCCTAAATTAAGCATTTTTTATGTCCAAAAAGTTGTTTCTACATGTTTGCTGTGTGTTTTGTATAAAAGAGTGTGAATTTTATTTTCAGTTTTTTTTTTTTTTCATCTCTATTTCTGGTCCTGTAGCTTTTCTCACAGCCTCATGACACAACTACAGCAGCAGATTGTGAAATAACAGGTTGGACTGAACAAAAGGAGGTAGAACACTTCATTAGGGGGTAAAAGGGGCAGTTTTAAAAGCAAAATTAAGACAAAAATCCAGGCGAGGAGAAATGTACTAAAATTGCCCTCAGGTCTTCAGGGGTTAAATACAAAACGAGTGGAAAATGTAGGAAGGGAAAGTGAAGAGGAGACCAAAGCAGGAGGTGAGAGACACTGAGCTGGTTCAGAGCGCGACGCCTGATGTAACAATGTCCCCAGAGTTTGAAAGTGACACGGACGGCGTATGACAGTGTGAAACCACTACAGCACAAAGAGACAGGCCGTTAACTCATTTACAAGCATTACTTTCAAAGGAGGAACAAAGAGGAATTGTGTTTGTGTGCACCGACTTAGGGACACGGCTGCAGTCGACATGTTTGATTTGATTTAATTGATTGATTTCGGTCACATATTCTGACATTATTCCATAGACAGTCACATTTAACATACACAGACTGAAAAGGTGCAGCTGAAGCTCGAGCTTATTCTGCCTTTACTCTTTATTCCTCACTGCATCGTCTTGACACCGGCTCATAAACACAGCAAACAAATGAGTAACAGAACAGCAGAGACTAAAGCACAAACTAAGTCTCATAGTTCATGTTTCTGCTCAGAGTTAAACATTTAAACTTCTTTTTAAAGTGGAACAGAGTCGTGCACAGTTTTATTTCTTCTGTACAGTTGTTCCACAGCTCCAGCCCTTTAACAGATACACTACATTTCATAATATTTGTTCTGATTTTCTTTTTGATAAACGTTTCCGTTCCTCTGAGCTCATATTTCGGATGTTGAACATTTCCTGTAATGATTTTGACTAAAGATTGTCGTTTACTCTGAACATGATTTTTGACTAAAGCTCGACTAAATCATAAAATTTCAGAGTTTAAAGGTTTATAAATAATGTGTTAGTTGGTTCATTATAAGCTGATAATGTGATTTCGCTCTTATTGCCTTTTTTTGCGAGGTAAAGATGGTTTTGCATTGGTCTTATATGTATTGCCCCAAATCTGGATACAGTCGGTTATGTGAGGCAGTTTTATATGATGAAAAGGCTGTTTTTATTTAAGATATATCTATGTTTATATATAATTGTGATTACTTTGGATCATTTATTTCTGATTTTACTTCTGTGCGATTTCCAGTTTAAATTCTGGTCTATAGTTACTCCAAAAAACTTGTTCTCAAAAACTCTTTCTAGTGGTGCATTTTTGAGCATAATTTGTACATGATCTTCTACTTTTCGTTTTGCAAATATCATAAATGTAGTTTTTTCTATGTTTAGTGACAGTTTATTAATATCAAACCAAAGCTCTCTACATGTTAAAAGGTCCTTTATTATGCAAAATTGACTCTTATGAGCTCTAAACCACATTATAACATTATTACTTCATCAAAAACATAACGGGACTTTTGTTTTATTCACATGTTTGAGTAAAACTTTGTTATTTTGTCTGTCTACATCTCCAAAGTTCAGGATGCAGCAGTTTTCAAGTTAACAGTTACTTTTTACCTTTAGCTGAGTAAAGATTGAAAATTCCAGGGCTGAAATGATCCAAATGGTTCTAGTGAAGGTGTATGGAGTTCTGCCAATCGCCAAACTCTACTGAACAAAAGGTAAAAGGTGGACGATAAGTCATGACATCACAATGTGGAACTGAGCATTTTGAGCTTTGGTGATACAGACAGACCAGTAATAATGCAGGACACAGCTCCAGGTCCGTTTCTGATGAGGTGACGACGTTCTGACATGAATTAAAGCTCACAGTGTAATACGGGACCTTTAAAGCCTGGTTAAAACAGGTCCACCCACTGTGAGCACTCGAATGGACAGTGAACCGCTTGACCCCGTCTTTTTTCTAGTGGAGGCAGACAGGTGGCCGCGAGTCCGTCTTCTGCTCCATTAGCCCTTCGCACACAAAGCTTTTATGGGCATCAGCAGCTTGACCAATCAGCACGAATACAACTGCTCCTTCTGCCACTGCACCAATCAATACCGTCTTGTTTATTTCACTTTGGATCATGTCGTAGCTCCACCAGTGATCTGATAAGTGCCGGCAGTTTGGTAACAGAAACTGTGGCTGCCACTTCCGGCTGGCACAGACGCGCTCTGTAAATGCTAATAATACTGCAATACTAAATATGGTAATACAGTGTCAATATTAATATAACACCACATAACTAGTACTTTTTTTTATATTTTACCAGGCGATAATTACTATATCGTCTTATTATTTATATCAATATACTGCATAAAAGCTGGAGTATATACAGGGTGTCCCAAAAATGTATAGAAACACATCAAGATTTTATATTTAATGTTTTATTTTTATTTCCTATGAACTAACATCAAGGACCATGTTGTCCACCCTCCTGTGGGCTCACCACCTGCAGAGGGGTTCATAGGGGGGGTCAGGTGCTATGAGTATTGGGCAGCAAACTGCCCCCGCGACCCAGCTGGATTAAGCAGGAGAAGATGGATGGATGGATGGATGTTTTATTTTTGTTCTGTTTTCAGGTTGAGACGTTCACTCCCAAACATTTTGCGTCCTGGAATCTGCTCGCACAAACTCACCCAAGACGTGTGCGGCCTTCAACGCAAAATTAGGAAAAACTTCACCAACTGGCAAACAAATGTGGACTTGATACCAAATATTTAAAGAGGAAGGTTGTTTATGCAGGTCTAAAGGATCTGGTGGACCAACATCAACATCATCACTGAGTTTGACTTTGTAGTTTTCAAGATAATTGCTTTTAAAATGATTTATGGTTTATCATTTATGTGTGTGTAATTTCTTTGAAATCATGAGGAGATTTTTGTTCATTTTATTTAAGATTTGAGGTTTACAGTGTAGAATAAATAATAATAATTGGTTTAAAGATTTAAAGATCCACTATGTAACTTTTTCTCTGTTTCTTTTGTGTCTATGGAAATGCCATTGCTCTACCTGGAATGTTCCACAGTACGACATTAACCAACACAAACACAGTTATTCATTTAAGGTGATTTAAAGCTCAAATATACTTAGAAAAACAGGCATTCTGACTGTGAGAAGGGTCGCCTCTCCACAGATCTGACCTGTAATTTGGTCTAGTTTGAACTCCATTGAAGACAGAAAAGTTCCACAATGCACCTTTAACCAAAAGAACGGTAGAAGATCACAGAGCGCAGCCGTCACTGGTGATCTTTGTTCCAAAACACTAAAAATACCACAGAACTGCCAACACGTGCCCCCCGAGCAGACTGGAGCTCCAGACTCTGTGGGTTCAGAGGCAGGACAGAGCTGAGGACTACAGCCTTGTAAGGAAGGAGAGGAGACTGTGTAAATACAACTCTCACACACACACACACACACACACACACACACACACACACACACACACTGGACCAACCCTGTGTGCTGGGGTTACACACACAATGGACCCCCTCAACAAGAGCCCAACTGTGGGATTATGAGGCTTCTCATTTGGACATCCACACAAACAGAATGGGACGTGGATTTGTATGATTCTAGTATTGTGACGAAAGCTGAATTTAAAGATGAACTGCGGAGCTTAAAGCAGAACTAAGAAACTTTTTTTAACCTAATTAAATGTCTCTAAAGCCTTTGATGGTCACATATGACTTGCTGGGGTGTTTGAAGGGTTCACTGGTGCCCCCCACCTGCCTCTGGGTGGAAAAAACGCACATGCAACTTGGCTCCTACCGACCCGGATCTGAGCTCTCAGGGTCTGTTCTGTTCTCACCAGAGCCAAACTGCTCTACGACACTTCAGCTACACACAGCTAACGAGCTACACACCCCGTACTGATGCTGCACACAGCTCACTGCAGGAATAAATATCTGGTGTTTACGTGTGAGGTGTCAGCCATGGCCGAGGACGCAAGAGCTCCAGGAGCCGCCCGCGCTACTGGCCGCGGTGTCCCGGGAGCCGCGGCGTCCCGGGGGCCGCGGTGTCCCGGGAGCCGCGGTGCTCTGGGCGCTCGTACATATGTCGCCATTAAACAGTGAAAAAACATGACCCACCTGAGACATTGTGCTGCGGACACTGTTCGCCGACTTTGTGTAAACAAACGTGAGCGGATGAGTGGGAGGCGGTGAGGAGAGTGTTTACGACAGTTCATTCTCACAGAGACCTGTAGGGGGAGCTCTATCGCTGATGTTACTTAGTTCTGCTTTAAAGTGTAGAGTTGCGCCATCTGTTTGTCGTAATGGAGGCAAATTTTTAAGTGAAAAGCACCTCTAGTTTAATGAATGCAGTAGTCATATATCTATACTTCAATTACTTCAATCGCCTTCCACTATTACTGCAATATGTAAATCTAGTACTAGTACAATATATACAATCCTGATTCTGGATTGTGTTTTGGCATTTCTCATTTTTTCATAACTTATTGGCCAATTTAACAGACAAATTTACTCTTATAACAAGGTTGAATTTGACGGACAAGAATACTACCGCAGCAATTTACAAATAATACAATCGCAGTACTGCCTGTAGCACCGTCTGCGCACTGTCGAACATAAAGGCCAGAGTAAATGGACGTCCATTAGCTCGACGGGAAAAGAACGACCCGTGAGGATTAAGCGTTCCAAATACCATCTCACTCTGAAGTCACAGCCTGGGTACTGTCTGCGGTCATTTAATATTTCACACTCCATCTATTCTCACACAGCTCTATGTCTCCGTGTGTTTCCAAAATCTAAGAGAGCCTCAGACACAAACAAGTCGCACGAATAAGTGGGTTAGGGGAGCTTAATCAGGAGTAAATTTAGAAGAAAAAGGGGGCTACTGAGGGGCCATTCATAACAGACATAATTATGATGATGAGGAGTATAACAGTGCGAGCTTTATTTTGTTTTTAAAGGTAAATTTTTATTATGCAAAACTCATTATTGTTCCTTAGTCCACTTCTTCATACAGTCCATGACCTGACTTAATTTGTCTAAGTGCAACCAACATCGCTAAGATAAGATAATTCAATCTTTTGGCAACTCATCAACTCAAATTAATGCATAAAACCTCTTGTCTCCTGAGTTACGTAAGAGTAAGAAGAAAGACAGAAAACTGCATACGAAGGTGACTGTGACTTAGAAAACACATTTTAGAGAATATATCTTGCCTTTCCTACACAAATATCTTTTCAATCTTTTTTCCAATTATTTGTTTATTGGTTTTTCAAGACAATAAGTACACTTACATAAATGCAAATATTGTTTAAGACGCCTCCATTTTCTAAAACTTAATCTTCAAAATAAAATACATGCTAGAAAAAAAAGAAAAAACTAAATTTGGTAGCGAACAGAACATCAGGGAAATAAGTTCTCAAATAAAATCTTTTCAAATTTCTCCGTTTCTAATCTCAGAGCATAAGTTAATTTCTCCAAAATGTAAATATTGTGAATCAACCCAATTGTCTTTTGTTGGTGCTTCTGCTTTTCGCCACTTCCTTTTTTTTTTTGCTGCTACCAACATGATTTTAAATATCTTAAAATTAATTTTGTTTTTACAATTTGCACCTGATTTGCCTAAACAGAAGACTTCACCGGTAAAAGGCAGGTCAACATGAAGGACCATTATCCATAACGTTCTTCAATTCTTTCCAATAACATCGTACTAAAGGGCATGTAGAAAAAAAATACGCACACGTCTTGCCAACATTTCCCCACACGGTCTTTCTGTTCAATCTGAAGTTCACACATTGTCCGCCCAAACAGAAAGACTTGGCATTTCCTCAGAGCTCGTCAAAGCCGGCACCTCCGTCAGTGCGGCTGCCGGGCTGACGGTGCGTGAGCCTGAGGGAGTCGGTAAATCTCTTGGCAGGACTCGCAGCAGGTGTCGGACAAAACACAATCCAGGATTCTGAGCGGTCAAGACGTCAGTTTAAATGTCACGGCAGCACTGGGATAACAGGAGGCTCAGGTTGGTTATGTCACTGACTTATGGGGACATCAGCGCAACATTGAGCCTTATTATCGAGCAGGTGTTTTTGTCTGAAGGTCCCATATTACACAAAATTGTTGCCGACACATAAGATTTACCATTAACTGCACCACTACGGGTAACGTATGTTTTACAGCAATTTGAGAGGTTTACAAAGGAGAAAAAACGCCGTCCACAACATCCACATTTTGCATGTCGTAAAAACAACATTTGCAACGTTGTCAATAATTCAATACCACCTGGAATCACGGTAAAAAAAAGTCCAGTAAAATGTAGGGATGTAACAATAACCAAAATATCGCGATTGTCCAAAGTGTCTCAGTAATATCGTGGGCCATCACAGTATTTGCTTAGATTAATAGTCATGGTGCCGCAACAGCTAAAAAAATCAGAGAGAACGGCATAGACCATGATCCTTTGCTCTGTTTCAGTGCAGATGACATGAAGAAATATTTATAAGCACCGTGACACGCAGATCGTGAAAATATCGTATCAAGAGATTTGGATTAGGGACGGGCAGGATTAGTCGATTAATCGATAATTGATCATTAAGAATTTGGTGGCTCAGGTTCATTTTAATGGCCAAACTGAATGTCGGTGTCTGTGTAACGTAGCCTGAGGAGTCGAGGTCTGAGCACAAACTCTGGAGCCTCACAGTCCCACGTCTCGGCTCTGGCTCCTTGGAGATCCCTATATTCCTCAGAGTGCGTTTCCCTGCACATCAGTGTCCCGGGTATGATCGGGTTTTTGAGTGTCCCGGTTTCACATGTTTACGCAGCATCTGCAACGCGACATATGCACAGAACAGACTCAGCATCAGCAGAACATCCTCTGTCACAGAGAGAACACTCATATTCACTGAGTCACAGAGAGAACACTCATATTCACTGAGTCACAGAGAGAACACTCATATTCACTGAGTCACAGAGAGAACACTCATATTCACTGAGTCACAGGGAGAACACTCATATTCACTGAGTCACAGAGAGAACACTCATATTCACTGAGTCACAGAGAGAACACTCATATTCACTGAGTCGAGTCCTTTAGTCCCACAGAAGCTGAAGCAGCAGCACAAGGAAAGAGCTGCTTTTTTTCACTTATGCAAATGAACCATGTGGTTTTAAGTTTAGTTTGTGTAAGACGTAAACAAATGTTTAAATCTGCATTAAACACATTCTGATCTCACACTGATGAGGCTCTGGAGTCATTATGTTTATATGTTGTAAAGTTGAGTTTATTTATGCAGATTAGGAATAGTAATAATGATGATAATTTTAATATAAAATGTTAATGATTAATCGAAAAATCGATCGTTAATTTTCCCGACAATTTAATCGAATGCCCGTCCCTAATTTGGATATCGTTACATCTGTAGTAAAATGGTAGTTTAATACACTGACCGGACAAAACCCTGAACCATTATTCAAAAACTACTACAGTATTTTTTCTGAATAAACCCAACACTTCATCTCCATTCATGCGCCTCTAAAATAAGTAATAACTTTGGCATTACTCACCGATCTGCAGCAGCACAGGTGTGACCAGCGCCGTCTCCATCGCGTAGCAGAACTCCCGGCCGAACATGACCGCCCCGTGCATCACCCATCTCTTCAGCGGGATGCCCTCTATGGACCCCTCGCTCTCCGACTCCCCTTCCCCCGCCGGTGCCGCGCTTCCTCCCGATCCATTCGCCTCTCCCCCAGCTCCGCCCTTCTCCTCGTCCACGTTCACCACCGTTGTGTTTTTGCTTTCGTTGACCACCAGAGACCCGACCTGCATGGCTTCAGCCTCTGTGTTCTGTGGAGGCATCCTGCAGGGCATGCACTCCGAAGAAATCAAACGCACCCTCCCGATCGATCTCTCGATAAAAACAGCAATACTACAAGCTATGTGAGGTCTTCGTAGTAGCAGGAAGTAGCAATAGCAACACTAGGTAATAGCAGTTCAACCTAAAGTATTGGTATGGGAACAAAATCAGAGCTTTACAAACTTATGTCCCGTCCTGTGAGGTAATAAAATTGTTTCAATTCGCTAAACTAGAAGGCTGTGGACATAAGTAATACAATAATAAAACTACTTTGTGCAGATCTGCATTGATTCAAAACTAGCTAATGTAACACGCTAACCTTCAAGAAATAAAGAGCGTTTTTTAACATAGATCCCCGAAAACGAGAGAAGCAATTGTATTTTCACAGGAAGATTGCACAATACATTCCAATAGTGTGCATTTGAGTGAGCTCCTGGAAAGTCGTCAGCTTAGGTTGTGGATTTGTGTATGTTAAAGTCTGTATAATGGCTGTATGGTGCGTGTATGCAGTGTGTAGTTAGTGTAAAAGTGAAAAATTATGGCTTTTCAGTCATTTGAGGTCCACCCTCAGTTTGGTTTACTGTCTATTAGAAGCAATAAAAATCCATATAGAAGACCATTCGGTGAGTTCAAGAGTCATTTTTACTAAGGAGGGCTGGAAGGGGGCGTGGAGGGAGGCGGGGGGAGGTGGAGCGGGGCAGGCGGTGCAGGCGGGCGGAGCTCCTCTGAAGATCCCCATCGATTGGCTGATCAGTCTGGAGGCGGGACAGGAGGACAACGTGGTCCACAGAGATGTCCAGGCGTACGGTGGAATACGGGAACATGGAGAGAGAGAAAAAAAAAAGAAAAAAACAAAACAAGTGAGTCACAGCAATTAAACATTCAGACAGCCACTTTCAATATGCCATATATAAACCTGTTTGGAGCACAGAGCAGGCGTCAGTGCGTCAGTGGGGCTAAAAGCATGGCACCGAGATGTATACTGAATCTTTTAAGTGTCCTGACAGCATGACGCAAATGCTGGAAGACGATGTTCTTATATTTGAAGTTCTTACGTTGGTTTTCCAATAGCAAAAATGTCTTTAAAGTTTTGACTGAATTCTGCTGTAAGTGATATTTGGATAGAAGGTTTTACTGAATAAACCAAATGTGTGATGTGAAAGAGGCTATAGTTTTTACTAAGGTTTATGTTTTGGATCGTATGCGTTTTTTTGAGTATTTTTAAGCTCTCCTGAAGTTCACCTTGTTTCATATTACTGGAGATAAAAGCTAAGTTATTGCCAGTTATTGTAAAAGGTTTGGACGTTCTGCATTAAAGGGCCATTATTACGCTATTTTCTGATCTACATTATAAGGTTTTTTTCATCATCACAAACAAACCCTGCATCAAACTCTGTTCCACCTCGTGATGTCATGTGCTAATACAGGAAGTGCTCCCCTTTGATTTTACAATCCACACACCTTCACCAGAATCATTTGGATGATTTCAGCACTGGAAACGCCCGTCTCTACTGAACAAAAGGTAAAATGCAGCTGTTAACTTGAAAACTACCGCTTCATGACATCACAAGGTGGAACAGAGCATTTTGAGCTTTGGAGATATGGACAGGCTAATAATAAAGTGTTACTCAAACGTGTGTGAATGAAATGAAACACAACACCAGACATGTTTTCGGGGAAGCAACATTTTAACACTGCTTAAAGCTGCCAAGAGTCAATTTTGCGCGATACGTTTAGGACCTTTAAATTAAATTAAATTCCTCTACCAGCTATTCTGCCTCTTCTGCAGGAAGTATGAAGACAAAACTTTGCTCTGGATCAGATGACATTAGCCTAGCATATTTTCCTCAAGAAAGATTCAGTATAAAAGGTCTGAGAAATCTTGTCATTACCCTGATTGTTATTCTCATCATACCTTGTTTATAGTTACAAATCCTTATGTCTTATTTGAATTCAGTTTTCACAAAATCCCATCTAAACAGACAAACACATTCACTACTCTAATGTAATATTTCATTCCTGCAAACAGCTCTTTCTGGCTGATCTTTACCATGTGCTGCGTCTCTGGTGCAGACACATATGTTCGTATACTCCGCTATGAAAAGGCCCCATTTGTAGAGACAGTAATTGGCCGAGCACATGATTCACTCTCGTTCACACACACACACACATTTGAACACCACTCTTTGGGAAAACCAGACGGCGAGATAAAAGCCAGCAATGCGTTTTAAAGCTTTTTAGAACTGTACTAAGCTGCAGAACAGAAGCGTAGTGTGCGGAGACCTTGAGTGAACAAGTGGGCCCATACAAAACGCTGCATACTAGTCGCTCAGTGCAGCATTTCCACTGGAATTCCTCTGTTTCTTTGCAGTGGCCCTGGCGGATTAGAACCGCTGGAGACAACATGTTTCACCCAATACGACCTAATGCCCAACACGTGAACAACAACATTAGCAGCAAATCTCCCCTCAAGCTCCTTAATGAAGAGGTGAAAGAAGTACTGCGGTTAAAATATGCAGATATACTGTTACTGCACTATATTAAGCAAGGAAAAGTATAAAACTACACAGATTATAGAAATAAACATATCTGAAGACAGAAATAAAACAACTTACAAATAAGGGTATTATAAAGTGAAGTTTCAGAGTCATTTTACGACCTGATTTAATGTAGGCCTGTCACGATTACACATTTGTAAGTACAAAATATTGCTGCAGTAAATAAAGACGCTAAATAGTAATACTGAAAATAATTTATGCCACTGACACAATAAACCTGAAGTAAAATTATCTCCAATAAGCTGTTCTAAATGTATAATATGGAAAAAACATGAGCTGCAATAAATAAAAAGCTGAATTAATAGCTGTGTAACTTGTCCGGGGGAGGGGGCCGTCACCTGCTTGTCTCCATGGAGACGTGGCTAGAATGTTCCACAGTATAGCCATAACCCTATGAATCTCCATGGAGACTTGCGAGCCAAATTACAGGTTAGGTTTGTGGAAAGGCGACTCCACAGACAGTAAAAATGGACGTTTTTAATGACATTTCGGAGCTATAAATAACACAACTGTAGTTGAATAAACGCAGGGCAGATTAACTTAATGCCACACTGCGGACAATTTACACCAAAGCATTAACATCTCCATGGAGACATACATAATGCACCTTTAAGTACTTAGTTTGTGTCTATAATGAGGCATTGAAGTAATGTATTTAACCCTCTATCGCTCAAATCTTATTATAACACAGAAAAATAATAAAAAGTTCCCAACTAGTATTATGAAAAATCTAAAATGATGGTTACGTCTAACATACACTGAACGATAAGTATAGTAATTATTGCGACAGGCCTAATTTAATGATATATTTGAGTACATTTCTGTTGATATAATATAGTCTGATTACTGTTGTTGGGATAGTCCAAACATTCTTTCTTTTTTCTTTCTTTCCTCATTCGTACCCGTAGGTAAATTAGGTTTGCAGTAGAGATGAAAGAGGCGTCCTCATACAGTAACATACATCCATACCCACAATACAATGCAATATATATATAAATAAATAGAAACCAGTAAAAGACAACCACAATGTAAAGTGCATTAGAATGAATCGTTCTTAGTGGCGCTTATTTTTGTTCATACCGTGATATGAATTTGTCAGTATTACCCACCCAGGTTAATATAAATCATTTAAATACAGTAAAGAAAAACAAACCAGCGAAATCGGAACTAGACATTTCTATTTTGTTTTTTCCTCCACTTGCATTTCTCAGTTTAACTTTGACACAAAAGCTATAGTTACATCGTGATCTAACTTGTGGCATATTTCTGTCTGACTGGAGTCTTCTGGCCTTCATAGTCTCCCCACACCTGCTTTATAAACTTCCTCCTTTGGAAGCAGAGTCCAGGGGCTTGAACACTCAAAGATCAGACTATTTTAAAATCATCCCGTGTTGACTTTTCAGTCCCCCCGGACCCGTATTATTGACGGTAAATAACCTTCTTCTGCTTAAGACGTCCCGTTGGTCTCCAGCCTTTTACTTCCACCCTTTCTTGGACAGGCTGAAAACTTCTACAACAGTAATAATTCCTTAAACCTGCAAGAACAATATAAACCAAAAGAACAAAGCAAAGGTCTGGAGTTACAGGTTCTTAATTAAAAATGTGTTTGATGACACTTACATTATTATATTATGTTATTTTACTGGTGTTATTTGTAAATGTATTCCAGTTTTCCAGTTGTTTATCATATTTATATCCTTTCACTTTAAGAGTACTGTAGTTTTCGGACTATAAGTCGAGTATAAGTCGCACCAACCAAAAAATGCGTAACAAAGAGAGAAAAAAAAACATATATAAGTCGCACCAGACTATAAGTCGCACTTTTTGGGGGAAATTTATTTTATAAAATCAGAGACCAAGAGCAGACATTTCCTCTTAAAGGCGAGTTATAGAAACACCAACAGAACAGAGAACAGGCTGAACATGTGTCTGGTTTGTTCACGTCACATATGAACAGTTATTCACAAAACTAGAGCAGAGACAACAGAACAGAATAATCTTACTGAACTCTGCATCTCGCTCCAAATCACTAAATCTACTGAATTCTTCATCCTCATTGTCACTTCTGAGTAACTCCACCAACTCCAGATAAATTCAGCTTTTAGCTGCGATGAGCTTTTGTTTTCTTCACTTCAGTTCGAGTTTCCTCCACTTTTCTCCATCAAACACAAGTTTCTCTCACTCTCAACTTTCTTTCTGCTGCTCGATTGTTCCTCTCTTCCTCCGCTCTTCACACGTTTCTGGTTCTCCGCTCAGTATTTACCGTGAGTAATAATGTGTTTGTGCACATTGGTTTAAGTTTTACAGAAATGAAACTTAAAGCCTCGTGGCTCATTTACATATAGTGAAAAAACAGCTGGTGCTGATGCAGAAGCTTCTGTCGACTAAAGGACCAGATTCACTGGACAAAAAAAGTCTCCATCTGGATTTAAGTAAGAAAACAGGAGTGAGGTGCTGCAGGTGGTGACAGAAGTGACAGTGGAGCAGGAGGAGGAGCCTGAGGCGGAGCAGATGCTGGTACAAGCCTAGAGCGCCCCCTGTGGCTCAGTGTGAAAATCACCAACATGTGAAATTATATCTCACTGTGGAAACGTGTCGGCTCCTTCGATGCATAAAGGACTTTAATATATTCAGTCAGTGCCTCGGGTTTGGACCTCGCCCATGTTACATTTACGTTTTGATGAAATGAAATATTTCACATATAAGTCGCACCTGAGTATAAGTCACGGGAAACACCCAAACCATGAAAAAACGTACAGTCCGAAAAATACGGTATATGTTACTCTCCACAAACCTGATCCAGTCTTGTTGTGCAGGTGTATCTGGTCACAACCAACTTTTTATAGTTCCCTTTTTAAACACAGCTAAAGCAGTTTTTGTCAGACACGTTTCTATTTTGATACCTTTCTCGGGTCTATTAATATTCAGGAAGCGCTCAAGATGGTCATGAATATTTGATCTGGGCCCGCAGCCAAACGCCTCCTCCTCTTCACAGCTCACACTGCAGCAGATTACATAACACAGTCCCTCTTACAGTGCACACACACACACACACACACACAAATCTACTAGGGTTTAATTAGCTTTTGATTACAGGCCCACCACAAACCACTGCAAACATTTCTGACCCAAAACAGCTCCAAAGTGACATACACAAACAATATGCAGTGAAACAGAACGCTATTATGAGCAGGGTGGAGATAGTTTCGTGTGTTATGCTTGGGTGCTAAAGTGGCTGTACCGGATCTATTTTCCCATGTAGCTGAGATAAATTAGTCTTGCAGAGATAAAAGCAGCTCTTGTTGTTTAAATCCAAGCATCTTCATTGTCAGGGAGTCAAGAAGTGCACCGTTAGCATGCTAGTTGTTAGCAAAACTCTGCTCTGGCGTCTGAAAGTCGGAAAAGTGCTTATAAACACACTGTAGAGAATAACTAGATTGCCGGGAATATGTTAGCAAAATGAGGAATAACTGGGCTCTGTATTTAAGAATCAAGTGCAACGCCTTTAAATACTTTGTTATGGTTATACAAATGGTAATGTTTTTCATCCCTCCTTCATCTGCCCTTAATTATTAGCCCAGAATCCCACACGCAGTCCTGAACGTTGAGTGAATGCTATCTGATTTTGTACAGTTGTAGTCCGCATTGTTAGCTGCGCCATTGTTCCTGCTGTTTGTGTGTAACCCGAGCTACAGTTATATAGAGTTACGCTTCCAGCTTTTGCAGCGACACACACACACACGAGCGGCCTCACGTGAGGAGACATGGCGAGCAGAGGGAAAGATGAGGACAAGACCTAAGACCTGGGGTTAGCGAGTCCTGCGGGGGGGGTCTAAATGTGGTATTAGTAACTCGTGAAATATGTTAGACCTGGATTTAGGATACATTAAAGACCAGCTGGATCTCTAATTGTATATTGTAGAGTTGGGATAGGGTTCTCAAAACTTATTCATAATTGCTTTAATAACTGACAAATATCGATGGGTTATCTAGGACTTTTAACTCTTGTGCAATGTTTATTTCAACGCAGGTCAAATAATTTTCAGCACGTGTTAGCCGAGTGAGTCCAGAACTGCTCTAACCAGCTCCATTGTTGACTAGTTTTATGCAAATTCAAGAATTAGGTCATGTTAAGTATATGTTGCATAATCTATCAAAACACCATAGAACTTAGTGCCACAATAAACTACCTAATAACTTCTAAAACAATATTGCCAAGCCCAGTTCTCTCTTCTTCAGTGTTTATTTTTGTCATGTGTCCATTTCCGTAGTTAAAGTTTCTCTTCTTCTGCAATGTTTAACCCAACTAGGCCTACGATAGTCTTTTCCCACTCTTAACTTGTCCTACATAACTGATTTTGTCCTAGTTCTGACTTCACGTGAGGACTATTTTAGTACACTTCCTATAATATATCCTACTTACGACTACTTGGCTGTAAATATTGAGATCTCTTTGAGACTTGGACGCAGTAGATGGAAAAAGTTTGGACTAAAGACTGAGACCAAGACTGGGTTTGAAAGAAGACTCCAGCAAAGTTCAAGGTTGAGGACAAATTAAGATGCATGCATCTCCTGTATCTCGCGGATCCACACGTAAGTAGCCCGCTCTATTTTGGTGGGCGTTTATTCCTGGTCAGGAGATTACCTGCACGGGGCCGTGAAGAACCAGGGCAGCCTGCATCAACTGTGCTCAGCTTAAACGGTTGTCGTGAGACTTAAGGTCAAAATGTCGAAACATAGCAGCAGGAATGTTCTAATAGTTTTGTTTTGAAGAGTTGTTTTTGAATAACATAACTTAACATGACAAAGAGCAGTTAACTTGATTTTGACCAAAATGACAACCAGGCAAATATGAGGAATGTCAAGTTGAGTTGACAATAAATCATTGTCAAAAATGCTGTTGTTCCAGTGTGTTTCTCATTCCTGAAGAATCTGTTTTTCTGTGAAATCATCATGAATCGCTATTTCCCAATTTAATGCAGCTGTCTGCTCAAACACGGACACTTTTCTCCTCCAGCTTCTCCAATCAGGTGGGTTCTGTAAGGCTCTGAGTGAGTGACAGCTGGATTTATCCAATCACAACGAAGTGTTACGTTTCAGCAGAAGCAGAGGACTTTCTTTACCTTTTAAATGCAATGAAATACACAAGGTTTATAAATATGATCTATAAATGTTTAATAAATTCATTATGACGCTTAACCTTTGACTGTATAGTGAAACGACTGTATAGCAAACGCGCCGGCACGTTCCAAATAGGAAGTGAGCGAAGTGAAAAAACATGGCCCCTTTCTCTGTAACTGCTGCTGTCAACATTTTAAGACTTAAATAATGAGATTTAAGTCTTAAAATGTTCGTATTAACCCACTGTTTGTGATGATTTTGAAATTTTGTCCTTGAAGAAGCTATGAACACAATAACCGATCAGTCTGGTGCCTGCTTTTCCCCCAGTTCGCTTCAGCTGGTGTTACCGACAGGCTGACTGAGCTGCCTCACTCCTGTTAAACCAGCAGTGCGATCAGGAGTCGTGTGCACCTTCAGCAGCCTCTCTCCTGATTGGCGCTTTGGTTTTTGCACTCAGATGTCCAAACATGGTCCCTGGCTGCAGATTAGCCGCTATAACTGCTAACCCCCAAACTTCACTTGGTTGCAAACGAACGCTACGGGTGATGTCTCTCTCCTTTAGTCCACTTCTATTATACAGTCTTTGTGCAAGCAAGCAAAATTAAGCAAATTACTAAGAAATCCCTGATTCAGCCAATCAATATTTAACAAAATCCTTCTGAGCTACATCCTATTGTAAAGACAGAATAGAACTAAGTAGTCAAAATATTAAAGTGCGACATCTTGTTAGCTTGTTTATCTCACAGTGTGTCAAAATGTCGTCCTTTCGCACACGTTTTTCCAGTGTTTTTTTTTAACTACGACCGGCAAATAAACTAAACCAACTATCAAACTCTTCTTAAGCCTGTATTAAGTGGCATTGTTTCAGGTGTCGGAGGATCAGGGCACGTGACGCACGGCGGCAGGGACGCTCACAACATGCGCGCTGACCCATATAGACGAGAAGATCAGTTACAGGGGTGATGACTTTGGGATCGGGTTTTGGATACTAACGAGGCCCTATGGATGTTTGTGTTTGTGTGGGAGCGGTGGGAAGGGGACAGCGGGAGAAAGGGACGACATCAGGGAAAATAAAGAGTTTTTGTTGGAGCAGAGATGGGTTTAAAAGGGGCTGATACTAGTGCCAGTGCAGTGCTTGAGTTCTGAATAAGGGTCAGTCACCCAGCAGAGATAAACCCTTAGGTTAAACAGATGGGCTCGAATCGCAAGCAAAAAGAGGGGTCATTGTGTCATTTGTGAGCACTGCAGTCGTGTAAAGCCACATATGCAGAATATATACAGGAAAAAAAAGATTGGCAAGGTTGTTGTAATACCACTGCTGCTTATCCTATCACTAATTCCAGCTAATTGCAGGGTTCGCCCCATCGACTGTATGGACTTAGCTAACCCGCTAGCCGCTGCTTTCCAAATAGGAAATGAGCGTGGGGGCGCTTCCAACTTCATTTTCTTTGGCTTCAGGTGACTTGCTCTCTGTAACTGCGGCTGCGAGACTCATCATTGTGGCCTTAACCCACTCTACATGATCCTGATGCTTTTATTTTGCCATTTTGTACATAAATAATTTCCCATTCGTGATATGAAATTTAGCCTCACAAGTTTCATTTGACTGGAGCCGAACACTTTGGGAGCGACGTCACACTCCCTTAGTCCACTTCTTTATACTGTCTATGGTTCACACATGCAGATAAACTGCCATTCATTTTGTTATTGATTCACTCGAGGCAAATTCACTCAATTGTATGAATAACGTTGCAGATAAGTCCAGGTCCAAAGGTAGAGATTTGCAGTTTAGTATCAAAATAATGTATTTAGTAATGTATTCATCTTTTTGTGCTCATCTTTGTGCAGTATATTGTGTTTGATACTAGGGATGCACTAGTGCCAAGAGATGCTTTAAGACTTAACTTTCAGTGTTTTGAGTTTTGCCACTGCAGCTCCCAATAAAAACTGTCCAAAAATATCAGAATATCAGTATATCATGGTACTAAATTTGGCGTATAATTTTTTGGTATCTTTTAGCAATTGCACTACAATTTTGTTGCTTATTTTCACTGTTTTGATGAGTAAAATAGATGTATTTCATATTCACTTAGTAGAGGTCGTGGTTTAAGAAAGAAATATTGTAAAAAAAAAAACAGCAGTATATCACAGGGTATCATGCACAATATATCAATTATCGCATGTATCGCTATAATATCGTGAGATGTGTATCATATGAAACGAGGGGACCCTGTGATTCCCGGCCTTAGCTCCTAACATGCATTACTTCTTCTTTGGTTACTAATCCTTCAATTCCCATGAGAGCAAATTGTGTATCTTGGGTAACACTTTATAATAAGGTGCCATAATAAACAGCATTAATATTTATTAATTGTTACTAAAATACCTGTTTCACACAAGTTAATAGTTTTTTCATCATTAACTAAACATTAATTGTTTGCCTGAAATCCATGTATTAATGTTTTAACAAATAGAAAATAATCTATTAACTAATATTGTATTAATATTTATTAATAGTAACTAAATGTGTCATTGGCTCTGCTGATCTCAGTAAAATGTAAAATATTTGCTATTGTTAAATTTTTTTATAAGTAAAGTAGTATTATGTGTAAATAGTTAATAATTCCTGTTCCAGCTTTATTATAAGTTGCCCCACACTGACACCTACATAATACTAATATATTAATCAGGCCCGTAGCCAGACTTCCAATGGGGGTGGGTCGTTTTTTAAGCCAAAAGTGACCTTTTTATACGGGTGCCTTTGCGACCCAGTGATTGTACTATAAGTACATGCTCTATGGCATGTGATGCAATGGGTTCAGGGGCATCCTCACCCAGAATGTTTTTAAGTAAAGAGCCTGTTTTAGCACATATAAAACCCCGTCCGACCCCCTCGACCCCCCCCTGGCTACGGGCCTGTTAATTACACTGAACCAACTTAACCCACAGTGATCCTGTGAGGAGAGGTTCAGACTGAGATCAGCAGAGCCAACGACACATTTAGTTACTATTAATAAATATTAATACAATATTAGTTAATAGATTATTTTCTATTTGTTAAAACATTAATACATCGATTTCATGCAAACAACTGATGTTTAGTTAATGATGAAAAAACTATTAACTTGTGCGACATAGACATTTTAGTCAGAATTAACAAATATTAATGAAGGTTTAGGTAATGATTAGTTTGCTGTTTATTATGGCGCCTTATTCTAAAGTGTTGCCGTATCTTGTAGTTAGGCAGATGGTGAGATAAGTAGCGGTGGTCTTTGGGACGCAGAGGGGGGCAGTGTTATTGTGGTGCAGCGCTGCGGCAGTGCTGAGTGTGCAGTGCATGCGAGTGAGGGGGGGGCACATGTGACTCAACGTGCACTCGCGTCAATGACAAATCCCTTACTCATAACAGGGGGCTTATATCACAACACCGGCTGCTCGCGGACGTGACGCAGTGTACCTGCTGTTCACTGCGCTCCGTAGTATTTATGAGCGCTTTAATACACCCCCCATGCAGACTCCCCTGTGAGGCTAAACCAGGCTTCAGTCACCACCACCCACCACCTCGGATACTGCAGCATCCGCTCCCTCAAATATGAAATGCCACCTCATTAACCTTTATCTTCAGCCGAGAGGAAAACATAAACAGAAGCAAAAGAGCGTCAGTTCAGACTCAGGCAGGTTACATGCGCCAGTGCACCGTAGCAGATGTGCCACATGTTCATTGGTTTAATTGGGTTATTTACAGTAATTAGATGTCATAAACCTGATTACAGCATCAACTGTCCTGTATTGGATATCATGCAAGTGGGCCTAATCTAATCCTCTACTCAGACTATAAAAACTATAAATAAACCAGAAATATTAAAGTCGGGATCCTGCTGTGTTGGGTGAGTTAGCTTAGCCGCTAAAAATAGCCTTGTCTAGTGTTTATATTTAGCTTAGCAGGCTACTAGCTTAGTTAATTAGTGCTCCAATACAGAGCTTACAGCATATTAATGGCAGCTTCACAGGTTTCAAACACATACATTTTTATATAAACATCATTTTGACCAATATTGAACGATTCCTCTGGGTTTTGATTCCTGAAGGGACGTCACCCTAAGTGAACGGGTAAAGTATTGTGCCCCCAAACCACAAGTAAACAGGGTCCAGACACAAAATGTCTTTTTTTATTTGTTATCACAGGATAGTGGAACAGAAGGCTGTGCCAAATAGACAGATTACCATCATGGACTTATACATGGACATAACTAACCTGCTAACCTCCACATGCCAATACGAAGTGAACATGGTCACGCTTCCTACTCCATCGACTCTGGCTCCAATTCACATTCTACTGAAAAAGTGTCACCCCCCCCTCCCTGTAATTGTTGCTGTCAGGCTCGTCATTTTGGTCTTTTATGAGTGAAACTTAAAACTGCGGAGATTGTGATCGTGAAAAAATAATATTTATACCTCCGAGCCATCACCAAAACAAATGTCTAGACGTGTCTTGTTTATGTCTAATATTGTCCTGGAGTTCTAATTATATCAGACGTACTGTTGTTATTCGTCAGCTGGTCCAAAACGCTGGCAGCCACATAGACTGCAGTTTTGACAACCTGCCGACAGTTGCTTGGCCTACTTCTGCGCTGGAGTTAAGTTACGGAGTGTGTCTTCTGACCACAGAACCACAAGCCCACAGCCGCCCTCCACCCCCTCTGCACCCAACCAGCAGACGCACCCTGCCTGTGCACCCGAGAGGCCCGGCCCATTTAGGAGGGACAATTAAGTCTGTCTTCTGCCTAAAGACAGTGTGACCGTAAAGAGGAAAAAACACCATTAATCTTGTTTGTTGTTATTTTAAAAATATGTCTCAAATCTCTCACTGCTTTGGGGCAAAACGCAGGTTCTTCCACTTTAAATGACTTTTAATCTAAGCGCTAAATGAATGCTTAATACATCAGTGGGCAAAATAAAACATTCAAATTGCAAAATCAAATACATCTAAGCTAATTTATTCATGGTTTCAAGGTGATACAAAATTAGCTACGTTGCCGTAAAGTTTAACAAATTATTATATCTTTTGAATTGACCAAAGTCCTCAAAATGTCGCCAATAAAGGAAACTGAAACACATATCAAGTACCTAAAATATCATTACAGAATTTGCACCAAAATGAATATGTGATGCATAAAATTGGAGGAGTACAGCGCAGTGGTGGTGAAAACAGGGGCTGATCGATGATACGGAGCGATTAAAGATTACTCAAACTTGCATAAGTCACTCCAAATACAATTTTGAGAGGGTAAACAGTGAAGGGAAACAAATATAACATGTATAAAAGTATCATATTTTGCATAATAGGTCAGCTTTAGTGTTATAATTTCAGTTACAATAATTGATTTGCATTGTTAAGCATTAATCAAACAACTGTTGTCCTGTAATTTCATTTCTCTAATGACTTCTCTGTCCTGAAAAGCTGTATAGTGTATTTCCTGCTTGAAGCCTGAATAAATCCATCATTACTCATGTTATGGGTCTATAAAAAGTGCCAATCTTTATTTTTAACAGCTCCTTTGGCCCTGACTGAGAGCCAGCAGCTTGCACAGACCCGTCCGAGGCTGCCGCAGACATTAAGTTTGGTTTCCGCCCACTCATCTGATGGAATATTCCACTCACATACATCGCGCCGCTCTCCACACTGACACATGCGAGGCACTGATAAAGCCAACGGACGACAACAGCCCTCAACCAACACAACACGAGCTGGTTTGGTCAAGAACAAGTCTAACTAACCCTCCAAACAAAGCAAGTGCAAATACATGCTAATTAGTGCTGTAACCAGCCAGAGAATAAGATCACATATGACAACTCAACAGACACGGAGTATTTAAACATAACTTACATGTTTCGCCTTGTTTTTGGCGCCTTATTCAGAATTTATTATTAACATATTTGTACTATTTGTTATTATAATATATTGCGATGTGTGAGCTATGTGTCCAAGTAGATTCCCTGTGGATCAAATACGTCGTCATCTGCAGCAACATGCCAAAAAATGCAGTGACTTTAAACACAGGGGCCTCAAATGTGCGGGGACATTCAGGAAATATGCAACACCAGCAGTAGGGGTGGGCGATATCTCGATATTTAAAATATATCGAGATATTTTTGAAACTCGATATGAATTCTGACATATCGATATATCGCTATAATGCTTATGTTTACTTCTGGTTTCGCCGCTTCGCTTGTTTCGCCTTCTCTGTGCCGCGCTCGCCTCCGCCTCCTGCTTTTGTCCCCTGAGCTCCTCCGCGGAGCCCGGAGCTGGCCACGGACTAAACCAGGACTAGAACTAAACCAGGACTAAACGCGGCCGCAGAGCCCGGGGCTCGGCCGCGGACTAAACCAGGACTAGGACCAGGGCTCTGCAGTGCGCCCATTTCACTCGCATTTGCGAGCAAATATTTCGTCGTGCGAACGTGGAAAACCAAACAGGCGAATCTGTGCGAGTGTTTCTGCAGCTACAATAAGGAGCTGCGCACAGACACAACGTGACGAGTTAAACTTTCTAAATGCACGTTTCCCAGCGCGAGCGCAACCACGTGACACCTCCGACCGCGCCGCAGGCCCAGCACACGATCTCAGCGTGTGTGCAGATATCACGAACAAACTCCGCTTCAAAACACACCCACGCCCCCTTAAACGAGGAGCCCCCGCAGCAGGACCCACACCTGCCCCACCCCTCACAGACACCCGCGTGCCGCTGGACAAAGCGAGAGCTTTGGTTTTTGTCTTGGTCTTGTCTCGGACTCGAGCGCATTTGGACTCGGTCTTGTCATGAACTCAAGGTCTGAATACTGAGTGCGGTCATTTTTCATTAATGCCGCTGCTGTTGCCAATAAACTCATCCCGGTGTGCGGGAGTGCGCGGGAGCGTGCGGGGCTTCTCTCTGCAGCCTGTGCCAAATGCCAAATAAATCCGTTTGTCACAATGTGCGTTTGATTTGGTAAATGTGCAGAGACTAAATACCACTTTAAAACAAGAGAATGTAACTCCAGTTTGGAATTTGAAAATAGAGGTTTAAAAATCCTACACACTTTATTCACTTTGAAGCAGTTTTGTGTCAGTGGAAGTCCTCTTAAAGAAGAGGTTCTTAAACTGTGGGTGAGGGTCCAAAAAGGGGTGTCAAGAGTGTTTAAGTGCAGAACTAAATGAATATTAATCAGATAAAATTTGTTTTTTTGTTTTTGCAGTAGTTTGTGGGGGCTGTATTTTTTCCTGTAAAGATATCGAGATATATATCGTATATCGAGATATAGCAAAATATATCGAGATATATTTTTTGGTCCATATCGCCCAGCCCTAACCAGCAGTACTGCCTTACTTCAAACATGTAAACATGACTCTAGCCTGAACAATATAGCTTTAAAAGTGCATTGCGTAACTTTACTGGTGGAAAACTGGCAAGTAAAACCACAAGGTCAAGTTACGGGTCAGATCTGTGGACAAGTGACTACGCCGACAGCGAGAATGTCTGTTTTTAAAGGTATTTTTGAGCAATAAAAATACTTGTAATTCACTTATGTAAGAGAGATGTGGTTTCCAGACAAACCAGTAACATCACCGTGCAGACAATAAGGTGGCGCACCCTCTACCTGAAACGTTTCACAGTCCACTTTTAATAATGCTAATACTTGATAGGTGAAAAACTTACCATTCGCCAAATTAATTAACTGTTTCGGGCCAATTTAGCCAGTTTAACACAATAGTATTTATTAGTACAACGATTCATACAAAGATCAACTAATAATTCTACTCGGATTCCAGCATAGATCTTTCGCTTTCAGTAAAATGTCAGGATAAATGTGCCTAATAATAAAAAAGAAATCCTGATTCCATGATATAAAACTAAGTGACAGATATGAGCAAATACAGATACTGACAAGAAAATAAATGTATAGGCTCTATTGGACCTTATAGTATAAAAATCATGTTTGTAAGGAGTTGTGTTTTGTTTCATTCACACACGTTTAACACACAAACCTGCATATTTAGGCTGAGATCTCCTCCCAAACAGAAAACACCCTGTCCCACCTTGTGATGTCGTGTGGTAATACAGGAACTGCTCCACTACTGAACAAAAGGTCAAAGTTAACTGTAAAATTTTGAGGTTTTGGAGATGTAATGGAATAAAAACAGGACTCCGGGTATGTTTTTGAGGAGATAACGACATTTTAACATGATTTAAAGCTCACCAGAATCCATTTTGTGTAATATAAGACCTTGAAATTTTAGCATTGTGACAACTGACAACAGGCGTGACCTTAAACCCAAAATCAAACAGCTCAGACAAAAGGATGTGGGAGGTGAGTCCACGACAGGTTATGTTTCAGTGTTGTAAACAAGTCTTTAAATACTTTACATCCAGCTTCAAACAGGCCTTATCTTTGTGCACCTGTGGTTTATTCTGTATCTGTAGATATGGAGGCAGATTAGCTCAAGATGAAACATAAAACGTACCAGAAATCCTTGTCCTTAACTATGAAAAATGCACATTACAGCCAATGTTGTCATGTTCCTTCCTCTTAAAATAAACTATGGAAAACCCCTTCAGATACAAATCATACTTACATAATATCTTTTTATATAGTAAAGATAAAAAAGGGCATTTGGAAGATAACATATGGAAACTTCTTCTACAATACGGGCAATCTACACAAGTTTAAATCTAAGTTTAGTTTGATTGATTAACCCGTGGAAAACCCAGAGTAAAACACATAACAAAAATACATGCAACACTAGCACTACTGCATTACTTCAAACATGTAAACATGACTCCAGCCTGATTATACCGCTTTAAAGGTGCACTGTGTAACTTTACCGGTGGAAAACTAGAAAGTGACGCCACCAGGTCAAGTCACGGATCAGATCTGTGGACAGGCGACTACGCTGACAGTGAGAATTCATGTTTTTAAGGTATTTTAAGCAATAAAATACCATATTAATGTAAGATAGATATGTTATATGTTATGCATGAGCTTCTATAGCGCGCTCCAGGTGTTGGACAGGCCAAATATACAGAGGCGAACGTCTGACCTTCACCAAACCCACGAAAATAATCATCTTTTCTAGACAATAATCAAAGTAATACACGTTAAATATAATGCAAATGTATAGGCGCCTTACTGACACCAAGAGGGGTTCAGAAAGCGCAGCTATAGATCCAGCCCAAACCAGCTCCGACTCACCTGACGCTGACTTAGGTAAGTGTGTCAGGCAGCTCCAGTTTATTTGACCCAGAGCCATTACTTATAACCTGTCATTCTGCCAATCACTCCTGGCTCGGAGTCAGTGATTTGCTAATTTAATTTGGAGGCGGGACAAAAGGCAATCCTGGGATCTTTTGTGCCCTGGACGATTCAGTGAGATGAGACTGCAAACTGGAACAGGACCAAGCATATTTAGACTTGACTAGAGATTGGAGTTGATTTACGGCAGATGTCTTTAGGACAAAAATGACTCTGCAAAAAGGCTCTGACTAAAAGCATGATGCAGCTTTCTGAAAAACCATTAAATCAGCCACGTGAGCTCAAAGAAACTACTCCAAAGTGTGACTAGGCCAAGTTTGTATTGGCTTTTACGCGCTCTAGTCGCACCGCGGCAACAACTAAACCGATTTGGGTCATAAAAACTGATGCACAACAAGATAAATATTGACACGAGATTCATAAAATAATGGGGGGGGAGTCACATACACAGAACAAAAGATCTTTCCTGAATATTCTTGATCAACAGCAGAAATCAAATGACCCCATGATACATTAAAGGTCCAAAACTGAGCAAATCGACTTGTGAGCTTTAAGTCATGTTAGAATGTGATCACCACCTCAGAAACATAAAAACAGACCCGCAGCTGTGTTTCGTTTCATCCACACATTCGAGTAATCCTGCGTTATTAGTCGACCTACATCTCCAAAGCTCAAAATGCTCTGTTCCACCTTGTGATGTCATTAAGTTAGGGCTGAAACGATTCATCGAGTTAATCGATTAAATCGATTAGAAAAATGCATCGATTATTATTTTTTGCCTCGATGCTTCGTTTTATTTTCATACGCTCGGCGATGGCCGGAACCTTTTGTGGTAGAGGTAAAGTTTCCGCACGACCACTGCACTTCACTGTACACACAACAGGGCGGCGCCCATGGATGTGGAATGGATGTATAATAAGAGCATAACCTCCGGTGGTGGTACGCTCCGCACCCCGCATCTCCCGTACGCCGCACGCTCCTCATCCCCCGTACGTCACGCACTCTGCGCGTGGATCGTGTCTTGTCGCGTACACTCCGTGGACCGCGCTTCCTCCTGTGCCTCTAAACCAGAACTCACACCAGATCTAAAACCAGGACTAAAACAGGTCTAAAACCAGATCTAATCCAGGTCTAAAACCAAACAAGAATTTGCAGGAGTTGTTGCTACATTTATGTAGTTTTAAAAATCATGACAATATCAAGTAATCCAAAGTATTCAGATTACGTTACTCACTTTAAGTAATTTAATTGATTATGTCACAAACTACATTTTGGGGAATGTAATCTGTAATCTGTAGGGGATTACATTTTAAAAGTCACCTTCTCAACACTGATGCTACAACATCTAAACAGAACCGTACATTACATCAAGTGGAAAAGAAACCGTGAGGTGAGTCGACCTGAGCCCAGCGATAATTACGTTTTTCATGTCCAACACACGTGTGTCTGTCAGTGCAGGTGGTGTGGACTTAACATGTGCAAAGTAGACACGACAATAACAAAGGATTACTCGATTATTCGAACAAAATAATCGACAGAATAATCGATTACTGTAATAATCGATAGCTGCAGCCCTACATTAAGTACTCATTTTTAAGTTTCATCAGCTGCCTTTGACCTTTAGCTCAGCAGTGACTGACAGTCCCTGGACTGAAATGATACAAACACTTTTAGTGAAGGTATTTGGACTTCCTGGATCATATGACATCACGAGGTGGAACGGACTGTTTTCAGATTGAGAGAATTAGAGAAAAACTCAGCCTAAATGTGCAGGGTGTGTGTGTGTGTGTGTGTGTGTGTTATACATGTGTCAATGAAACAAAACACAACTCCAGTTATGTCAGACATGTCCAAACTGTGACCCTCAGACCAGTTGTTTTGGCCCTCAGGCTCCAGGTGAATTGGCCCAAACTACCACAAGTAGTTCTTTCTTCTGCATGTTTTTTTAAATCTACCTTGATTAAGCAAATGTAGTTCGTCCTTTTGAGGTTCTAAGTATGAACAAAGGTCTGGAGGGGTCATTTAAACCTGTTATAAATGCACATATCTGACTTATTCACTGTTTTCACCACGAGTCTCTGACCCTCGATCGGCCTCACGCTGGTCTGTGTTTTAATATGTGGCCCTGGATGAAAAAAGTTTGGACACTTCTGAGTTACGTTTTTCATGTGGAAACAACATTGTAACATAGATCATAAAATAGCATAACACAGGCCCCATAAAACTACATAAATCTACAGTTTTATAGAAAATCGCATTCTACTGTAAGAAGGAGGGTAATTTTTAACAAGTACAGCACTGCATAACAGAAATTACACCAGCCAACATTATCACATTTATTTCCACACCTGGATATGAAAAGCGTCTATTTAAGGAAGTTCACACCTCCAAAAACAATCGTGGAAAATCGCTCGGTCAGATGCCAGCGCACTTTAGCCGCTCGGGGCCTGAACCTAACACAGCCTGACGGTTTCCTGCTGACAGTAAGAGCCACTAACCTCTGCACCGCATTAAACAACAGGAAAAACTCTGGCAAACTGAACAGGCGGATTAATCCCGACTGAGGTTAAGTTTATTTTCATTCAAAACATGTCGCAATCTCAACCATTTTACCAGTGGGCTTATCTGTGCCACTCGGAAAAGTAAAGCGTGAATAAATCATTGCTGTACTTTAGCAAGAGCACAGTGTGGTCGCCAGGTCTAAACATTATCCTAACAAAGAGCATGTTTTCATCACCAGCCGACCACCAAACTGAACAAAACACACACTCCACTTTAAAGAAAACTGTCATTTCGCTGCTCCTTGACCTATATACCTCAGTGGTCGTGCCCAGTCGCGCTCTGAAGGTTTAGGCCATGTGATGTTTTTGCGGTTCATACTTCCTCCTTTATGTGTTTAAATAATGTGACAGACCGTTAATTAAAACGTGTTTTAAAATACCTTTGTGTCATAGCACGTCATTGTGAAACAGCTACTGAACAAAACCAGACAAAGCAGAACTGGCATGAAGTAAAACAGTGACTACGATGAATAAACAAAAACAGAAATGAAAAAAACACAACATTTTACTGACAAAGATTATTACAGTAACCCAGTAATCACAATATAACAAGAGCTCCGCCAGCGGGGCAAAATACGCCCGTACTTTGAATTATTGTATATAGAATTCTAGAATCGGAATTCCACCAATCAGATCGCAGCAACAGAACTTA
Source organism: Odontamblyopus lacepedii (assembly GCA_034769755.1). NCBI lineage: Eukaryota > Metazoa > Chordata > Actinopteri > Gobiiformes > Gobiidae > Odontamblyopus > Odontamblyopus lacepedii. The sequence goes on along the minus strand of CM068362.1, from coordinate 37,454,089 downwards.
AAGACACTACAAAGCTTTAATGTGTCAAAGCTCAAAGAAGCAGAGAATGTGGGTTGTTCTCGCTTTCAGCAGCAGAACATTTGAGAAGAGAGTTCAGATCTTTCATGAAGACAAAGCTTCAAAGACTTCAAAGCTTTGAAGTGTCCACAGACGGACAGACAGACGGACGGACGGACGGACGGACAGACGGACGGACGGACGGACAGACGGACGGACGGACGGACAGCGCCATACCATAATACGTCCCGTCTTACACAACGGGCGTATAATAATGGTAAGGTAAGGTAATTTTACTTATATGGCGCTTTTTATGCTTTTCTAATGTAAGAAATAATAATAAAAACATAAGTATAAGAATTTTAGGTGAAAAAATACATAAACCCAATCAAATCTATACTCCAAAAATATTACACCAAAATGTTAAGTGCTTTTTATCTGGCTGTATTAGTGATTAACATAACTTTTTTATTCCGAAATGTTGATACTGGAAGAAAGCCGATTCCTTAGTGATTGTGAATGAAAGTAAATATGGATTTAGTTGTTGTTTTTCCACGTTGTCGATTGTGAATAATCATAAAAATCACGATTGGTTAAAAACGTATAATAACATACTTTGGTTTTTTTCCAATAAATGTATGTCAAACTCTTGGCTTCACCTCTTGCACAACACATTTTGCCCTAATTTCTGTGTTCAAACTGCTTCGAGCTATGCAAAATGTCACACTGTAGTAGATTAAATGAAAAACACGCACACACACACACAAAACGGCTGAGAAGACACGAACTAACGTGATAGACTCAAACACAAGAATCAAGAGTTCTGTGCATGACGATTCTGCAAAAGATAAGAGAGGCTATTCACTGCAATGATGCAACAGCGAGAACACAAATGGAAAAACATTCAACAGATGCACATAAAGACTGCTTGTTTAGGAGTCAAAAACACTGGATTTTCTCAGAAGTGAATTTCGCAAAATCAAGACCAGTAAGAGTAGTTCATCTGTGGGACGCATTGTTAAAGGTGCGTTATTGCTTTGCCTGGAATGTTCCACGGTACGACATTCAACATGCCCATCTAACGCATATTCATTACCGGCGTTTCTACTGCTCAGAAATACATAACTCCTTCTGTGAACAGGGGCGATTCTCCACAGATCTGAACTGTAATGTAGCGTCGTGCGGTCGCCTGCTTGCCTCCCTCGTAACAGCTTTAAACCGGGCGAACACTGTGCGATTTTTGGCCCTTTTTGAGCTGATTTTTCACTCGTGCGACTGTTTTTGGGATCAGGCCGAGTTTTGGCTTAATCGTCGTGCTTCATGCGGTAAACACGAGGTAACGAGAACCGATCAATACCTCGCGACCGGCTCCCGATCGGCAATCGCAGGTCGCAAGAATCTCAAGCCTGTGTGAAATCCAGTCGCGTCTCGTGAAGGTTTCGCACTGTTGGAAGTCGTCCGTACAGTGCGAGAACGTAAATCGTGAGCCGTGGACTTTTAAACCCTGTGATTTAGGCGCTTTGACCTGGGGCTGAGTGAAACCATCGAAAATATCGCACAGTGTTCGCCCGGCATTAATCTACACTGGAAGATTCTAGACAAATCAATAATATTTCCAGGGAGACGAGCAGGTGGCGGACCCTCCACTAGGAATGTTGCACAGTGCGTCTTTAAATATGCCAAGAAAGCAACCGCACAACTACACAACGTGACAGTAACGCCTTAGAACTTTGCGGACGTAACAAAGGACGTGGAAGGGGATTTTGTTTTGCAGATCCTGGAGCAGCTCCCATAGAGACTCTCGAGCTTCTCCAGCCCGTGAAGAAACCGCTAAACAAACATATACATTGCACCATTCTCCACCGGCGTTGGCTCATGTCCCAGAATCCAACAACAGGGGAAGAACATGCCAAGTTCAATATGAGCCTGGGAACAGTATGGAGACAATGTCCAAGGGGCCACGGGTCAAGAGATGGGAGGGTGAGTTCGCGCTTCAACTTTTTGACTATTGCAAAGCTGTTCACGCTTTTCCGTCCATCGTCTGCCTCTCAAATTACGATAACCGAAATATCGTGATGTTGTATCGTCAAAAGTCTCCCAATAACACCGCGCGCCATCGCAAATCACTGAATTACAAGTCTGTCTGCTTGAATCAATAGTTACAGTGCAGCAATATTGCTAGAAAACAATGGGAACCACACAGACCGCGATCGTTTGCTCAGTTTCAGTGCAAATTACATGAAGAAATAACTGTTGTAAGACCTTTTAAATCTTAGTTCAGTTGGATTATGAAAGAACGGCATAGCATATTCACACTTCGTTAACCTCCGCAACGTATCGCAATAACACAAAATGCTGCTTCTAGGGTGTTGCTCCAGTTATCCAGGTTTGATAATGAGACACACACACACACACAATAGGCTTAAATCATAGAAGACAATAAGAAAGGCGTTAATTATTTCGTAACCTAATACTAAGAACAGGAAAACCCGCAGGAATTCCTTAAAGGTACAGTATGTCACTTTGTGTAGACGGCCCGTCACCCGCTCGACTCCACGGAAATAGAAAGTTAAAACCATACTTGACAACACGGATGTCACGGCATGGATACGAATCACTTTTATGTCATATTGTTGAACGTTTTAGGCAAAGGAACAACATTACCATGGAAACAAACGTATGAGGAGTCGGGTTTGTGGAGATGTGGAGCCCACTCGCAATAAGGATGCATGTTTTTCAGCTCAATAAACTAAAATCATGCTTTTATTCATGTCTATTTTTGCATACTGTGGCTTTAAAGGTGCGTTATGTAACTTGTCATTTGCCATATGTCATTGCTCTATCTGGAATGTTCCACAGTATGACATTAAATAGCTCTTAATCTTATATTTATTATATTACAGGTGGTTTTACAGCACCAAAATACAGAGAGATACAGTATGTGCCTTTTCTGCCTGTGGTCGCCTCTCCACAGATTTGACCTGTAACTTGGTTCCGTTTGGTCTCCATGAAGCTAAAAAAAAGTGTAATATACTGTGAAACATTCCAGACAAAGCAATAACATCTCCATGGGGGGAAAAAAAAGCGTTTGATGGACCCTCTACCAGAAAAGTTACACAATGCTCCCTTAAAAGAAACTTTGAGAAGAATTAATATTGACAGCTGCATGTCATAATGACGCAGAACCGGTAACTGAAGTCTGGAACGAAATCCACGGACATAAAACGGCTGAATCCAAGAGTTTTGCAAGTATTTTAAAAGCAGTTATTAACAAGACAGGCTGGAACAGTGCCGTACGTCAGGTGTGTCACTGTTGGCATGTAAGCGTATATGTGTTTGCATAACGTCTCCATACGAAGCGTGCATGTGACTGGCTGTGTGTGCCGTGCTGCTTTCAAGCGCGTCAGTAAAACTCTCTGCTTAGTCAGCATATCATTTGACAGTCAGCTACTTCATCAAGAGGAAGTCGAGCAGTTTCACTTCAGTTTACGTGAAACACAAAGGGGGAAAAGGCTGGTTTAATCCTGGCTGGATAAACTAACTTTAACTGTAGCTGAAGCAAAAACCTTTAGAGCCTTTGCCCTTAGATGAGGTCAAAATCTTAGTCCAGGGGCATGTTGGGTTAATTCTAATTTGGTCTACGGCTTAAGGCTTACAGTATGCTTTATTTTTATTTTAAACTTTATTGATCCACACGGGAAATTATCTGGACACAGTACCTCACACGTCACAATATACTATATTTTGGCAATTCTTGTTGAAATAACCTCAAATTTTCACAGAATGTATAGAAACAGATCAAGAATTTATATTTTTAATGTTTTATTTTTGTTCTGTTGAGTCATGCCGCTCACTCCCAAAGAGAAGTCATTTTGCTTCTTGGAATATGCTCACACACAGTCGCCCAAGACTCTACAGCCTACAGTGCAAAATATGGAAAAAACTTCATCAACTGGACTTAATAGTTTTCAAGATAATTCCTTTTAAAATGATATTAAGTTTTTTGGGACACGTTGTACTAAAATAACAAAGAGGAAAAAGAAGAAAATTACTAATAAATTCTAAATAAATGGGGGAAAATTGCAAGAGACAGATGTCAAATGAGGCATAATTAAATAAATGCACATGTACGCAAGTAAAAATAAAATATAGAAATAATACAAAACTATAAATACTAGTATATCTCAGCTATATACAAGAGGTCATAAGGAAACAGTGCAGGCAGGTTATCTGCTACATAAGGGTGAATTGTTATACAGTTGTAGGGAGTATTATAGTATGAATATAGTCCTGTATCTCTCACTGTCTGAGCGGAGTTGAAGGAGCCTGTTGGAGAATGAGCTCTTCTGTCTCTCACTCCTGGTTTGTGTTGTTATTATAAACTGGTATATCAGAATTCTGACCTATGCTGTTTAGGAAATGTTTATGCTATTTTAGTTTCCTCAGAGTGCAGTGTAACGTAAACTGTGAGATATTTGTGGAGGTGTCACTTTGTTTGGTCTGAAAATGCCAAGACTCAACAATGCAGTAAGGATTTTTAGCAGAGAGAGTGCTTAAGTGCAGTTGTGTTTTTGTGCATTGCTGCAGATCCTTACAGGCTGACTCAAACAATTACATGACATTGCAGCAGCCGTGTTAAATAACGTTGTTGTTTTCAGTTTGCACAATAGAGAAAGCCCATCTGTGGATAATTACTTTAGAAACCAAGCTGAAAAGTCACAGTGCTTTTTATTTTTTTTTTTGACTCACCAAAAGGCCTTAAAAGCTTCATAAATGTCGTTGAGACGTGGCTGTTTTGGTCCAAGCTACAATCTGCGTCGCTGGTCCTGAAGTTGCACCTGCCCCGACAGACAGTACAATAAAGAAGAGTTAGAAGCCAGTAAATCCAGCTGACATGTGTACAGTGGGTATAACTCAGGGCACAGAAGACATGAAATCTATAGAGAAAATGTGCACATGCATTTTACTTTCCTCACAGTGGAAAACAAATATAAATCACATTGTTCGCCTTCTCCAATAAAGTTGCAGCACTAGGCTTCATCAATAGTACATATAAACAAATGCATTACTAAGCATTACTGTAATTTAAGGAACATCTTTCTGGTGTCGTTTCAGCAAAACAAAAAGCAAAACTCTCTCTATAGTGGGACATACCAATCCAAAGTCTATATTTAAAAAAATAAAAATAAAATAAAAGTAATTCTGTTGATGTTGCCTTTATTTACTTCATGCACCACTATTTTGGTAAAGGAGATTCAAATGACTAATCTGCCTATTTCTGTCTAATTACATGTGCTTTAATTAAGAAAAGAAGCTATACCCAATTCCCAAAAAATACGATGACACATCAACGCACCATTAAAAGCTATTGTTTATGCTTTTGCACTTTTAGCCAAGTATGCTAATTATAGCCACTTTATAATTAGAATTTAAGCTAATTACGCGATGCGACTCGTTCCCAGTTCCCCGCATCTCGGAGCTGAATCAGTTTCTTTTTGTTTCTGTTGTTGAAAGTAGTGGAAACGCGACCCCCGCTCCTCCTCTGCACCTCCGTCCCTCTGCAGCGGCAACCTGAGATGCTGTTCCGCCTGCGGACGACCGACAGCGGCCAGAGCACTGACACAAGCCCGCTGCAGCCCGCGTCCTCCCCGGGTTTAAAGCCTCACCTCGCCGCGTTGTGTCAGCCCCGATCCGCGTCTGTTTTCGTGTCCGCTCAGCTCCGGACAGCGGCTCGGCTTTGGTTGCATAGGTTTGTCGGTAGCTGCCCCCGCATCTGAAGCCAGCGCTTTAAATACGCCTTTAAAAAAATAGATGTCGGAGAGAAAAAAAGAAAAAAAAGAAGGAGGATCGCCCACTTCCGGAAACGTCACGGCTCATTTGCATAAGGGGGCGGGGTTTAGTTTGACGCACGGTTGCTGCTTTTCTGTGTGATTAATTAGCTATTTTGTTTTGTTTGAGGATCGCTAATTATACAATCAAATTATTTTGAATTGTATATTGTTCATTTTGCTATTGATTATTGTAATTATTATTGTTATTGTAATAATATTACAAATGTATTTATTGACTGTAAGATACTGGAGCCACTTTAAAGATATAACGTTATTTACAGTACTGTACAAACTGTAGCCACTGTGTTCAGTCTGACACTGCACTGTGATCACTAAAATAGCAATTTATTGTATATATAATTTTATAATCCTTATCTTTATAGATCTTAATAGAGTTTGTCTATTTTTATGTAATTCTGTGCTTCTATTGCTGCTATTGTTTTCTTGCTGTTCTCTTAACTGTGCGTTGCAACACTGAAATTTCTCCATTGTGGAACAAATAAAGGATGTCTTATCTTATCTTAATTCTGCAGCAGTTTGTGTAAAGAGGCAATTATGTTTCACGCATAGGGAGACTAAAATCAAAACCTGGGACGTACTTGGTTTGTGGTGGTTGGTAATAATAAAAGTGTGAAACGACTTGAGTCAGTATAGCCACATTTTCTTTGTGTTTTGGTCATTCTGAGCATGTCATTTTTTCTGTATTTTGCCTAAAATGACAATTTATGCTTCATTTTACTGTTCGCACATATCAAATTGGTCAAAAATAGGGACACGTGGGACATTTCTTGTATAAAGCCGGGACAAATCACTGGTTTTGGATAAATCTGCTGAGACAGGGGACACAGGGCTCGAAACTGGGACTAAATAGGGACGTCTGGTTGCCGTAATTAAGCAGCAGACTCAAATATAGCTCTGTTGTCCAGTGAAACTTAAAGGTGCATTGTGTAACCTTTCTGGTGGAGGGTCCTTCAAATGCTTTTCTCCATAGAGTTGTTATTGCTTTGTCTGGAATGTTTCACAGTGTGGTACTGAATCTTTCTATCTTCTTGGAAACCAAATCTGACCCAAGATACAGGTCAGATCTGTGAGATCTGAGTCAAAATGCCTTCATTTTAGAGCTCTAAAACTACTTGTAATTTAATAAATGTAAGGTAAAGCTGTTTATTGTCACACTGTGGAACATTCCAGGCAGCGCAATGACTTATCCATAGAAACACAACCAAAAAGTTACATAGTGCACCTTTAACCAGGTCAATGAAGTCAATTATTTGGGTATATAAATATGTTTCTGTGCCCATACAGACTTTTATCACAGACCTGTCCCGTCTGAGGTGAAAATACAGTTGAACAGCCTAAAGCAGCCTGTAGCTTCAAAGTAGATCTACAGGGTTTTCTTCAGACACATGTAGATTTTGAAGCTGCAGTGGGAGGAGCTGACTTCAAACAGACTAAACATGTGGTTAAACCTTCGATTTACAGAGAGAAACCTGTTGTTTTGGTGGTTGTCATTTATTGTATGAAAGCAATAGGTATGTGTCATTTAAAGCAAAGAACAAGGCACAACACAGGAAACATAGAATAGAGTGTAAGACACAGCAGCTCTACTCCGAGCTCCTCCTCTGTGACAGAGCTCCTCACCTTATCTCTAAGGGAGCGCTGCTTGTATCTGCAGCCGTTTGTATCTGCGATCTCGTCCGGTTCAGTCACTACCCAGAGCTCAGGACCATAGGTGAGGGGAGGAACGTAGATTGAGGTAAATCGAGAGCTTCGCCTTTTGGTTCAGCTCCTTCTTCACCACAACGGGCCGATACAGCGACCGCATCACTGCCGACGCTGCACCGATCCGCCTGTCAGCCTCACGCTCCATCCTCCCCTCACTGAGAACAAGACCCCGAGATACTTGAACTCCTCCACTTGAGGCAGAGACTCCCCACCCACCCAGAGAGGGCAATCCACCTTTTTCCGGTCGAGAACCATGGCCTCAGAACTCTCGAGCATGGAGGGTGTCCTCCTGGATCTGAGGTTAGACTCTCGGCCAGATATCCTGGCCTTACTGAGGAGGCTGAGAAGTGTTATTCCCTGCAGAGACGTCCCAGCCAAAACAGCCTGACAACATCCAGAGACTTAAGATGCTCAGGACGGATCTCATCCTGCGCCTCCCCTATTTCCAGTTTCCACCACCGGGTTCGGGGATTGCTGCTGCGACAGGCACCACAGACCTTATGACCACTGCTACGAGCGGCCGCATCGACAATAGAGGCCAAGAAAAAAGCCACTCGGGCTCCATGTCCCCAGCCTCCCCCGGGATCCAGGAGGAGCTCCTGGAGGTGTGAGTTGAAGGCCGCACTGACAGAAGGTTCTGCCAGACGTTCCCCGCAGACCCTCACGATACGCTCGGGCCTGCAGGTCTTTCCGGCTTCCTCCTCCGCCAGTGGACCCAACTCACCACCAGGTGGTGCTCTGCAGCTCTGCCCCTCTCTTCACCCGAGTGTCCAACACACACGGCCGGAGCTCAGATGACACGACGACAAAGTCGATCATCGACCTCCGGCTGAGGAAGTCCTGGTGCCTGATGGACCCTTGTGCTGGAACATGGAGTTCATCTGCACCGAGTCTGGGGAACAGCAGCTGCAGAATGGAGCCATGACTGCAGAAAGGGAGACTGTGTCTCAGTGATATTCTTTTTTTTTTTTTCAAATAAATCATTCTCCACTTAAAACATTTTTATTCTCGTTCTACACTTGAATGTTTGACTTTCACTGTGCAGAATGATGTACAGAGTTTAACTCTAGAATGTCACATTAATGGGTCATTTTTGGTGTTTTGTATCGCGCAGGTGGATGAAAACCAGTCTGTTCACCTGGTGAGTTCCCTCTACATGGGAAAGGACCTCTGGCATTTTTTAAACATAATTTCTTTTTGATTTATTGCAAAATGAGGCCATTCAATCGCCTTTTACAATGTGTCCACCTTGTTTTGTCCCAGGTTCACTCTGTCATGTGACTGTCATGTGACTGTCACCCTGTTATTTTCAGGTTCTGAGAAAATAAACAATTTATTTTCACAAGTTAGTGAACTATTTGTGTGATTCCTTTATAAACAAGTGAGGACCAAATAGTATGAAAGTTTGACCAGATATATTTGTTAGATTTTATTTAGAAAAGAAAGTGCAATTCTCGCTGATTTTATAGAGAAAAAAATACTTAGCACTAATTTCATTACTATCCGAATACTTTTGAGAAAGGGACTAAAGAGCTTTCTGAAAATATACATTTTATAATCGCTATGTAATTACACTGTATTTATTCTACTCTGAAACTGTCCGTGACTGGGTGACATATTTTGCTGCGTGTCCACTGTTTGCCTGCAGATAATTTATGAAAAGTGTGGGAGCTTGATCAGCATTTCTAACAGCAGAACATCTACTTAAAGTTGAACTCCGGCACGTTTGAAGCTAAAGTCCGTTTCTAGAGGAGGTGGAATTCTGCCCGAAGACAAAAAACGGCACAGATCAGTGTTTCCTCGGTGAAGATCTCACTGTGGTAATGAACCTGTCAAGGCAACAAGTTACGCATAAGCATTTTCATACAGGAAACTGATTGATTGATTGATTGATTGATTGATTGATTTCATCTTCAGTCAAGGAGAGCATACGGGCAGTCGCCAGGTCCACCAGTGCAGCCCCTCTGTGCACGTCCCTGATGCATAATATAAAATCCAGACTTGCTCCACACTGACATACGCACAGTTTATTGTTTTCCAGCCCATGATCTCAGTTTCACTTTTGGTTATGCATTTTCACAGCTTTCATTTATAATCCAACACACACTTCCTCTAAAAGTTAATGATTGTGGATTAACAGAAAGTGCTTAAAAGCTCCAGGAAAGGCTGAAAACAACTTATCGCCTCCGGCCGCAGCTCCAGTGAACCTGCGGGATTATCGTGTCCGCTTATGGTTTATGTAACAGAAATGTCCACAGCACATTACGCACAGGTTTCTCATGTGGCTCCTTTGTGTTAAGAAGAAAGGAACACTGTGGAAACCTTCGTGTAGGAAAAACACGGCACCTGCTTGATATTGTTGACTTTGGCTGGTTTTACTGAAGGTCAGAGGTCACTCAGACAGGGGCAAAGCTCCTGGAACAATCTGTTTTTTAAGGTTGAATCATAGACCGTCTACTTATATACGGCCTATGGTTTGAACATATGAGAAAAAGTTCAACACCTTTGTACAAATACTTCGGTCTGCAGCGCCTGATTCTGCACAACAGGCGATACTATGATGAGCGCACTGACCCCTAGTGGACAAAATACAAACTACACCGCCAAAAACAAACTCTAGTCGAGATAAAATGGATTAAGAAAGTTTCACCAGGATTTGAGTAAATTTCACTTGACAAATAAAATTATCTACCGGTGCAATAAGATTTTTGTACTTAAAATATGACAATACATCTTACTACACTTAAAATAAGAAAAAAACAATAACTTTTTTGCACTTAACAGAAATAAAATCAAACGTTGCTTGAATTAAGAAAAAACACACTTATTCCACTGGCAGATAATTTCACTTGTCAAGATGAATCTGCTCAAATAAAGGAAAATGTTCTTAATTTAAGTCATTTTAACTTACCTAAATATTGTTTTTTTCCAGTGTAGTTTTTATAGAGACCTTATCCTGCTTTCAGGGTTTGGCAAAACACGTTTTATACTGATAAAACAGAATATACATTCATATTTTAAGATACAAAGATAGTATAAATTGAACATTGATGTACAAGTGCTCATATTATGACAACAGAACATTATTCATAAGTGTTATATACAGCAAACGAAGAAAATATTCTGATCCAAGTCTCACCCATGGACTGTATAAAGAAGTTACACATGCAGTACACATATACATCATATACATACATACATATACATCTACGGTCTCACCAGAAGTCCAGAGTGGTGTTTTTGTAGTAGTGAAGGATAATCTGCTCTGAGTCCATTGCTACAGCAGGAGGATGTATTTAGGAGCAGATGAGTGACCAGCCATTTTGTCACAACTGTTGTTTTCCTCTAAAGGGGAACAGTGTATTGGTGCTGTTCACTTTTACTGTCCAAGGCCAAGGATGTGGTCTGTGTCCGGAGACTGTATATATATATAAATGGCCATAGCTAACCCGCGAGCCACTGTGTTCCAGATCAGAAGTGAGCACGGCCGGGTTTCTGGCTCCACCAACTCCATCTTAAATTCACTTGTATTGAGGAAACATCAGCTCTTTCCTCAGTTCCTACTGTCAGATTGGTCATTGTTGTCTTAAAATGTTCGGATTAGCGCGCTCTAAATGATCCTGGTGTTTTGATTTTACTATTTTGGCCCTAAATCAAGTCCTATTCCTAATATGGAACTGGCTCCAAATTCAACCCTACACTGCAAAAAAGGCCTATCAAAAAATAAGAAAAAAATACAAATTTTGAGGTAAAAATGCCCTATTTTAAGTGAAATTTTCTGCCAGTGCAGTAAGAAATTTTCACTTACCAAGTTTTCTTAAAACAAGACGAAATATGAATCTTGTTCTAAGCAGAAAACACGAGTTTCAAGTATTTATGGCAAAATTTTTCACCTTATTGGTTTGAGAAGGAAGTTAAAGAGGCTTAACCTGGACTGAGTTAATATAAAAAGTGCTTAGAATAAGTTGTAATATCGAGATAAGATAAATCAGGATGGAAAATCCTGAAACAAGTAAAAAAATCTCATTTTATTAAGTAAAAAAATCTTAAAATTGATCTTTTAAGATGAATCTGCTTAATTCAAGTCACTTTAACTATGCTAGAAAATCCTTTTTTGTAGTGTACAACTGCAGGCCTTGATGAGCTTCACTTGACTGGAGCGCCTCTTGTATTTCGTTGCCTAGACACTCGGCTCTGTGTCGTCAGCAGACAGCGGCCGACCTGTCAGTGTAATCGTGGCCACATTGTGAACTGTGGCCAGTGCCGTCCCGGAGCATTTCTTCTCCGAGTTTCTGTCTCTTCCGGTTGTTTCTCCGGCCGGTCCGTACGTGACCCCGCCCCCTCCGCCCGCTCCGCCCCCTCCGCCCCGCCCCCTCCACACCCTTTTAAAGCTGTCCGTCACAAAGCAGTACACGACGGGGTCCAGGCAGCTGTTCAGACTGCTCAGGGTGACGGTGATGTGATAGGCCAAAACGTGCCTCCTCCCAGCCTCAGGTGACTCCGCCTCCACCTGGACCCGGAAGTGAACCAGGGCCTGACGGACGTGGAAAGGGGTGAAGCAGATTGCGAAGACCACCAGGACGGTCGCCAGAAGCCCAATAGCGCGTGTCCTCCTGGCTCGACTCTTCTGGGACATGTGTCTGCGCCGGGACGACAGGAAACAGGCTACGCGCAGAGTGAATCCCGCCACGGCCAGCAGGGGGAGCAAGAACTCCAGAACAGTGAGGTAGAACAGGGCCGGGAGCAGCACACAGGAGGAGCTGGACCCAAGAGCTGAGGTCTGTGCAAGTAAATGAAATCAGGTCAAGCACAATGACACCAATTCACTGTTAGGAGAATATAAGAGAAATAGTGTAACTTTGATGCTTTTAAGATTCAAGCTGGTTTATTTGGCAGGTGTGGTGGAAAACTTTTACTTTGTTTTCTGTTGGGATCTATTTTATGGGTTTAGAAACTGTTAACTTACAACTGCAAAAGCGTTTCTGTTTTCCTGCACATGTGATGGTGTAAATCTGCTGTTCCTGGAGGATCTCAGGACACTCTGCTCTGTCTTTATCCAGTGTTTTTAAAACAATGAGCTGCTGCTTTGCTTATTCTCATCATGTAGAACAGTGAGATCCTCGGGGGTAAATCTGCTCGATGCCTCAGCTGAACCCAAAGTTTAGTCTCTGTTTGGAGGTTGTTCAGATGCTGTAGTTTGTTTTACCTCACGTTGAAGTTCTGACGTTTGTCGACTGTAGAAGAGCCTGTTTTTGTTTTACCAGGGTTCAGATCAGGGAGAGACGGACTTTGCGTGAGGAACAGAAATGTTTAATTTTCATTTGCTTTAATAAATCCAGACTCTTTGATTTAAGACAACTTCTCTCCAGTTTTTATTCTTCTCAGATTTAAAAATCCACAACACAGGTTCAACACGAGGTCAACAGAGCAGTGAAACGCTCAGGATGAGAAGAACCGACTCACTAATATTCAAGAAGTACTAATATCAGGCATTAAATAGTACTGTTAAAAAGTGTTCGCAATTACAAGGGAAATAGTAAACAATATAATAAAATATAATAAAATACAGATATAATAAAAATGTAATAAAATATAATAACATACAAAGGTGCAGGCAGGATTAAGAGTATTTCACAGATGAGTTCCTTATTGTTTTGCCTATAATATACCACAGTATGGCATTAAATGTTGTCGATGGAGACAAGCAGGTGACACCATCAGGTCACGGTACAGGTCAGATATTATAGAGGGGAGTATGTTCAGTGTAAAAATGCATGTTTTATAAGGTAGGGAGTTTTCAGAAGGTTTAAAGTCATTTTCTAGTTAAAGCAACGACATTTCTGTGTTTATGCCACATGTGCAGTTGTGCTCATAAGTTCTCAGACCCTGACAGAATAATAATAATAATAATGCATCAGTTTTATACAGCGCTTTTCTGGACACTCAAAGACGCTTTACAGAGCATTATTCATTCACTCCAGACCCGGTGGTGGTAAACTACTATTGTAGCTACAACTGCCCTGGGGCAGACTGACGGAAGCGAGGCTGCCAATCTGCGCCATCGGCCCCTCCGACCACCACCAACACTCACGCACACACCACTTTCATACTAGGCAATGTGGGTGATGTGTCTTACCTAAGGACACAACGACAGTTTTTGCCACTGGTGCCCCACTGTGGCACCTGGAATTCCCAGTGGTCTCCCATCCAAGTACTAACCAGGCCCTGCTTAGCTTCTGAGATCTGACGGGTTCAGGCTTTGACGAGCCGGTATGGCCACAAGAATTTGACTGAGTTCTTGTCCATCTTTCAGAGAATATGAATGAAAACACAAAAACTTTTCTTTCACTCATGGTTGGTGCTTCTTGGATGAAGCCGTTCATTATCAAACTCCTGTGTTTCCTCTTTTTAAATCTTAATGACACAGAAACTACACGAATGACCCAGTGAAGCTGGAGTCTTTTGTGATAGTTGTGGACGTGTTCTTTTCTCTGATGGTGAAGCTGCTCATTCTTCTGGGCAAAAGGCTCCAGTTCCTGTAAATTCTTGGGCTCTTGTCTGAACTGCAGCTTGAATCTGCCCAGAGGCTCAGTGATACTGAGGTCAGAAGAGACGAACACTCCAGAACCTTCACTTTATTCTGCTGGAGCCACAGCTCCACTTGTCTTTGTGTTTGGATCATTATCATGTTGAATATCCAAGTACGTCCCATGTGCAGCTTCTGGACCAACAAATCATAAACTCTGCCAGGGGATGGAAACTTATGAACACAACTGTAAGGTACAGAAGCCTGAAATGCTTATAGTCGAAGCTCTTTGACGATGTGTGCTTTATGATTTTTTACTATTGCCTGTTGCTCTTTAAAGCGTTGTAATAAAGGCCTGTGCATTTTACCTGAAAGGAGTAGGTGACTACGATCGCTATGAGCCACACAGAGCAGCTCACAATCCTCGCCGCTCCTGCCGTCCTCCATCGATGAAGAGTACTGGACGCATGGACTACAGCCAGGTACCGGTCTATGCAGATACTGAAAATGTACAGGAAAAATATAGGAAAATACAAGTTTTATGTTTTAAGTTTTTTTTTTTAAAGGTCCTATATTATGCTAAATTAACTCTTGTGAGATTCAAGCCATGTTAGATATTGTTACCTCTTCAAAAACAGACCTGGAGTTGTGTTTTATTTCATTCACACTTGTTCATTATTATTCCGTCTGCATCTCCAAAGCTCAAAATACTCTGCTCCACTTTGAGATGTGATGAAGAGGTTGTTTTGACGTTGGCCTTGTAGCTTTTGTTTAGCAGAGACGGGCAATTCCTGGGCTAAACTCGTATAAACGATTCTAGTGAAGCACTTCCTGTATTACCACACGAAAGATGGAAAAGAATGGTTTGGATTTGAGTGGAAAAACACAGCGTGAATGTGCAGGATTTGTGCATTGAAGATGTGAAAATGAAATAAAACACAACTCCAGATCTGTTTATGATGAGGAAACAATATTATAACAGAGAAAATAGTGGTAAAATGGGCCCTTCAACCAACCTGGTCAGAAACAGGATGCTGCAGTACATGTTGACAAAGTAGCTGAACGTGTGGATGTAGGAACAGACCAGACAGCCGCCTCCACTGTGATACAGAGCAATGCGAGCGGGCAGGGACAGCGCCACCAGCAGGTCAGCAACAGCCAGGTTTATGGTGTAGACCACAGGGGCCGAGGAGCGACCGAATGTCCCACAGAAGACGTACAGGGCCAGAGAGTTTAAAGAGACCCCGAGAACCAGCATCACACTGTTACACACCTGCAGAGATCAGGTACGAGGAGCGTTCATTCATACGCACATTTACTACATTTTCATTTGTCATGTTATTCGGTTTAAAGTTCCTATGACAGGTTTGAGCACTCGTTTCGTTAAAATACAGTTAAGATCATTACATTTAAGATTTTTTTCCCCGAAAACATTCACGCTCATTTTTCCAGTTTGCCATATTTTTAGATTAAAAGTTGGAAATCGTGACGCCACAGTGGAGACGTCCAAAACTGTTCTAATATACACAAAATACATATAGAAGAAAACACTTATTTCATATTTTTTACTTTTCTTTGCATATTGCTTCTTGATTTGATCTATGTAAAACTAAACATTTATATTTACAGTAGTTATAAATCCACTAAAACATGTTGCCTACTCGGGCAGGATATTATATACAGAGAAAGATAATCCATCATCTTGTTTTTCAGGTTTAAAAGTGCACTATAACTAGGAATAAAACACTTTACTGAATGAAGTTTAATGTGATCCTGTGAAACATTCAAAGCTTATATATGAAAGTTATATACAGTAGTGCACCTTTAACCTATGTGCCTATGAGAGGTGAGACTACTCATTTTATTAAAACACAGTTAAGATCATTATATTTAGGATTTATGCAAAAACTTCCTGATTGGAAACTGTGACATAAAGATAAGGAATTATATAACTGTAACCAAGCGAAACTCAGAAATGATCATCTGCAAATACAAATATAAGAAATATGTTTTGTGATTTTGTGCGTTAACTGCAACAAATGTTTGGACAGAATTCTCCCAGCGTGATTATATGTCTTTAATATGTTTTGGAGCCCTTCCTGTACTTGTACATATACTTCAACTTTTCTTGGCAACGTGCTTCTTGAGTGGTGTAAAACTATAATTTATACTGAATTTATACTGCCACCAAATTATTATTTTTCTCACCATAAGTGAAACCCAAAGAGCGTAAAAGTCATAATAAAGCTGCAAGTCCAGGTGCGCCAATCTGTGGAGATATGGCGCCCCCCAACGCTGGTCCCAAGTACTGCAGTTGGGCTGTTCAAGAGAAGAGATGCTGGTGTTTTCCATTGGTTTCGGAGATATTACATTGACAGTTCTGCCTTCAATGAAAAAAAGAAAGATATATGAAAATAACAAAAAATATAAATTCAAATAAACAGGTAGAAACCAACCAAACTGGGTACCTGCACCAGCAGTGTCCCATAAACGTGATATATTTAACCCATCCTGCAGGAGGAGAGGTCTTTAAACTCTAAGTGGTCGACGAGCTGGACGTGTCTATACAACCAGCTATAAATAGACCCAAACTGTGAGGGGGAAAAGGAGACCGATGCAAAAGGTCTATACCCGTATGTACAATTCAATATAATATAGGCCTTGTTGCTAATTTTAACTATTACTATTACTTTTCATCAATCCATTAAGTGCCAACACTTATATCAGCAGTGATAAACTAAAGCACTTTAGTTCGGATCTGTTGTTTTAAACACACACACTTTAATAAACATTCTTGTCTTTGAAAAGACTGACCATAAAACGAACATAAAAGCCCATATTCCTTATATATTTTTATGAATTTGGTAAAAAAAAAAAAAAAAGTTCTTAATGCAGCTCAATTTATAATCTCACTGATCCACTGGTCCCTCTGTAAATGACAGATTACTCTGTGCTACACATCCTGCTTTCCACTCTCCATCACCACTGCTCTGACAGAAGGATAAAACATGACCTAAACTGTGGCTAAAAATATGCCATGTTTCACTGAAAAATAAAAACAAGCTTACAAGACAATAAGCACTATAATGTCACCTGACTACATGTATTTACAATACATTTGCAAGAAATAGTCAATCTCTTTGCAAGGAGTGGCTTACAAACTATTGTGTAATGAGAAGAAATATAATGGAATTAGTTTTCAATGTGTGTAAACAGTGAAACATAGAAAAGCACGACTTACCTTATGGGGAATATGCCTCCTCGTTTATAGGTAATATGTCTGTGGTCTGTCCAAAATCCCATTAACAAACCATGTCCTCTCCATTTGCTGTGTCCTTATGGACTGTCAGGTTGAACGTGGAGTAAGGATGAGGAGTCTTCAGGGGCGGGGCACACTCAGGCTTATTCAGATATATGCTTTAAATCTTTGTATCAGCTGGGGACTATGGGTACACAAAAACAGACATGCATCTTAGGGCACATGCACAGATTTACATATATAGACATGGCTCAGTATTTTAAAGTTTATTTAACCATGTCTGGTATATAGTATAGGCTACGTCCAGGCCTATATGAAAGTAGTCTTCATAGGAAACTATGTAGGCTAAGTATGTTGGAACATTTTTATTTAATGACCACTTTTACTCTAAAACCTGGTCAATAACACTTTTATTAGTCCAGACCAGTGGTATTTACAGTAAAACAGCACCCCATAAAGCACAGTGACATAAACAACTCAAGTGGGGGCCTTACAGAGTGAGCTTTGGTGTCTGTGTCCATGTCAAACAACTGGTCTGATGTCAACAGTTTAGAAACGACCTATTACCCATTAAAATAAAAGGACAGCCTATTCACTGAAACAAGGCCACATGACAGATTATTTACAGTGTTTAGTTTCTGCTTTTACTGCATAAAGAATGACCATATATACCAAACTCCAAGCACTGGTGGAAGATACCTTTTTTTTTTTTTACATTTATAGTTAGTGGCCTGTTTTGTTTATTAGGTATAAAGTTAATATTATGGTGGTGGTTTGCTAAGAAATGTCCAGTTGATGAAAAGGAAAATTCCATCTGCTCATTTCAGACTTTTAACTTTAGTTTAACTTTAACTTTACTTGAATGCTTGTCCATCCATCCATCCATCCATCTTCTCCCGCTTAATCCGGCTGGGTCGCGGGGGCAGCGTGCTGCCCAATACTCATAGCACCTGACCCCCCCTATGAACCCCTCTGCAGGTGGTGAGCCCACAGGAGGGTGGACAACATGGTCCTTGATGTTAGTTCATAGGGGTGCTGCATGTTTTGGGTTGATGGGGGAAACCGGAGTACCCGGAGGAAACCCATCCAGACACGGGGAGGAACATGCAAACTCCACACAGAAAGGCCCGGGCGACACGGGGATCGAACCCGCAACCTTCTTGCTGTGAGTGTTGCCACTCAGCCACCGTGCCACCTTGAATGCTTGTATATAATATATTTTGCACAGTCATTTGCCCACTTTGGCTGTCTACTTTTTACTTTTTCTCCACAACCGTCTCACCTAGGAATGTCAAACTTCCAAACTGCACCAACAATTCATCTTTAACTGGGTTTGACAAATTCTAACTTAATTCTATATACAATAATTCAAAGTACGGGCGTATTTTGCCCCGCTGGCGGAGCTCTTGTTATTATAGGTGAGACGGTTGTCGAGTTAGAGCGCGGACAAGAAATTGTCCACAGACAGACGGACAGACGGACAGACGGACAGACAGACGGACGGATAATCAATAGGGAAATCTGGCTCTTGCAGTAGGAGTATGAGTATGACATCATCACATTCTAGAATCGGAATTCCACCAATCAGATTGCAGTAACAGAACTTAAAGACACTACAAAGCTTTAATGTGTCAAAGCTCAAAGAAGCAGAGAATGTGGGTTGTTCTCGCTTTCAGCAGCAGAACTTAAAGACACTACAAAGACTTCAAAGCTTTGAAGTGTCCACAGACAGACAGACAGACAGACAGACAGACGGACGGACGGACAGCGCCATACCATAATACGTCCCGTCTTACAACGGCCATTTAAACAACAGTTTTCCAGCTAAAATGTTTAAAAACACATTCCAGAGTGGATTTTTGTCTATTTTATACAGCATCGGCAGCAAACCTCTTCAGATTTGGGACAAAAAGGTAAGATTATACCTGCAGTGACACCTAGCATCGTTAGCGACTGGCAGAGCTACTGATTTAATAATCTCCTTTGGTTAGGATCCGTTACTACTTATTACAATCATGTTTAGAACCTATTTTACTCGTTGATATTTTATATAACGTTATCAGTCGGCCAGTATGTACATTTGGTCAGCTCTAATAATAAACCTTTAGGAGTATAGCTTCAAATTATATTCGACGAAGGTACAAACGGCAGCAGAATTAATCTGATAAAAACTAGTAGTACAAGTAGCTAAGACTTGTATCTTGGGGGTAGCTGAATATGATTCTAATCTCCATTATGTCCTTTATTCATTATTATAGCTAATGTATTAGCCAGACCTCGTGTTTATGTTTTGCATTATTTATGTAATGCCAAAATATTTAAGTCCTGAGGGGTTAAAATGTAGCAAAATTCTTTTGCAAATTGCATTAGTCCAGATTATGGATTGTTTGTGGTTGTAATGGGACCACATCTGAACAGGGCATGGTGGGGCAGACAGTCATGTTACTAAGCAACTCACAACAAGACAAAAAAAACTAAAAATCATAACTTCACAGAGGCTTTTGCACGAATGGACTTATACTACAACTGCACTGCAGCTAAATGCACAACTTTCTTACATTATTTCTTTCCTATTTTTGACATTTTAAGGTGCGAAATGGACACATAAAAAGAATAACGGATAATGACATCCACTCCTTGGTGCTAGAGGTGGAAGGAACCAATGTCAGGTAGGATAAGTTTTGTTTCTCTAATTTGTTTGTTGCAGTATATTTTGATTATTTTGAACACATTTCTCTTTTTATTCCTGCAGTACTACTTACATAACATGTCCTGCTGACCCAAAGAAGACATTGGGTATCAAGCTCCCATTTCTGGTCATGATTATCAAAAACCTAAAGAAATATTTTTCCTTTGAAGTCCAGGTATGGCTCTTCAACAGTTTAGAGACTCTCAACCATCTTGCTGCTTTTTAAAGTAGCAACCAACTTAATTTTGTACATCTTTTTCTGTCTTATTTGCCAGGTGTTGGATGACAAAAATGTTCGACGGAGGTTCAGGGCGAGTAACTATCAGAGCACGACGAGAGTGAAACCGTTTATCTGCACGATGCCGATGCGGCTTGACGACGGCTGGAACCAGATTCAGTTCAACCTGTCGGACTTCACCCGGAGAGCGTACGGAACCAACTACATCGAGACACTAAGGGTGCAGGTCCGTCCACTGGACACTGGTAAATTCATGTAGACTATTATACTGTCTTACAACTATAATATTTATTCTAGATCCATGCCAACTGCCGCATAAGGAGGATATATTTCTCAGACAGACTTTACTCTGAGGATGAGTTGCCAGCAGAGTTCAAACTGTACGTGCCTGTTCAGAACCAGAAGGCAAAGGTAAGGCCATGTTCAACAAAGAGGTGATACTTGGGACAATCTAAATTGATTTTAATCTTATATTACTGTTTTTTTGTTATTTGCAGCAGTAAAGTTTCCCGGCACAACCATTTTCACCTTAGCTTCTTAGGTTCCTTTCTAAGACAATGTAACCAAGTGTATTTGTACCTTGTTGACACGTTTCGGCTGCTGCTGCGAGCCATCTTCAGAACTGTCACCGGTGTTGGTGGTGACATGTCATATATCAGCTGTTGTTACTTCCTGTAGGCGTGGTCAGCCTGATGGGACCTGCAGGTCGCCCAGACTGACCACGCCTCCTGTCGCCCGGTGGTCTCTGGAGGAGGGTGTCCCAGGTGTGTGAAAGGAGGAACGCGCCGTCATCACGGTTGATGCTGTCAGTGCCTCGTTTCCTGATCTCTCCATCCTCCCTGATCCAGCGTTTGAACGGCTTACAGCAGAATGCGAAACGAAACGAAATCTGCAGAATGCGAAATCTGCAAACTGCGAAATCTGCAGACTGCGAAATCTGCAGAATGCGAAATCTGCAGAATGCAAAATCTGCAGAATGTGAAATGGTGTGTTTATGTTTCACCCGAAAGTACATTACACCATCTGACTTGCGCGAAGATAGATTTAGTTTAGTAGTGGTGGCGAATCATGGACTTTTTGCAAGTGCAATATATGCTGTTCAAAGGACCTAAACGGGTCAGTCTCCGTGAAGAGGACATGACACCCCAAAAAATGTGAACTATTTTTCAGGTAAGGTTAAAATGACCTTTTTCTGTTGTTGTAAACACCGTTTTCTAATAGGCGGCATTAGCTAATAACTGGAATGCTAGCCAGCACTGCCGTATGGATAGCTTTACTCATAGGCAAGCTGTTATGTTGCAGACAAGGGATGCACAAAACATCGTCAAGGCACACACTGCTGTAGGGACTGTAACCAATACATACTCTGTTATTAACTGTAAGTAGCTTTGGATAAAAAGTGTCAGCTAAGTGTAATGTATAATGTAATGTAAACAGGGGTTATTCTAGGCTTCCCTTATCCCAGGCTATTGTTTTCATAGTCATATTTGCCAGGCCTAAAAGATACCGCTCCATTATTGCAGTGGAATAAATAATGAACAAATCCAGGTCTTTACTGATGATTTATATTAGGCTTTTAAATTGTACATAGTTACAGTTAATGGGTGCGTGTGTGTGTGTGTGTGTGTGTGTGTGTGCGTGTGTGCGTGTGTTAGCTGACACTTTTTATCCAAAGCTACTTACAGTTAATTTAATTTTCACCTTGTTGTTATGAAGTTTAACTGTTTATTTTTTTTTGTTGTGAATAATGCATCAGTTTTATATAGCACTTTTCTGGACACTCAGAGACGCTGAAGATGTGCCCTGTTGTGTTGCTCTGTGAAAATAAAGTATTTTTTAGACACTTTGATTATTATAACTTTATTCCATTAATTAAATGTCTTTGGATTTTATGCAGAGCAGATGCACAAGAAGTACTTAACAAAAAGTCCAACCAACATCAAATCATAGAAATAATCTCCATTGTATTTGTCTACACAGAAAAAGACACTGGTAATAGCACAAATAAACTTACATTATTTATACATTTGAACAATCAAAAACAAAGGCAAAAGCAAAAAACGCACACTTTTGTAAAGCTATAGCAGCAGACTCCCCTGTATTCCTATTATGCAATCTACTGTACTTAAATCAGTAGTTGGTACTAGTTACATGCACTGCCTCTTAATAATTCCTACTGGTCCAATGTTTATTCAAAAATAATTTCCAGCAGGCACTTCAAGTTAAGTACTCAAACAATATAACCTCAACTCCAAGAGCACTTGAATGTCATATGAAAACTACGCGACTTCTTCCTCATAAACAGCTTTTTTCTCCACTTAAATTAACAAACACATTCTCAAAAAGGTCTACAAAAATATTACTTTAAGAACTTATTGATGTAAATCATGATTTAAATGCCTTCTGGTCCTTACAGTGTGTGCGTGCCTGCATATGAATAGTGCAAAAACAAATCACAATCTTCTTATTATGGCAGATAATATACAATGTAAAATAGAAATATTATGCAACTTAAAAAAAACAAGAGCTCCGCCAGCGGGACAAAATACGCCCGTACTTTGAATTATTGTATATAGAATTAAGTTAGAATTTGTCAAACCTAGTTAAAGATGAATTGTTGGTGCAGTTTGGAAGTTTGACATTCCTAGGTGAGACGGTTGTGGAGCTATGGAGTTATGTCCATATCAAATAAATAAAAAATAAATAGAGCGCGGACAAGGTTTTCGCAAAGGGTCGGGCCGTGACCTTGACCTTTGACCCTGTGACCTTGAAATCAATAGGGACCATCCTTGACCCATGGGGTGTCCAGCCATGAAGTTTGACATTCCTAGGTGAGACGGTTGTCGAGTTAGAGAGCGGACAAGAAATTGTCCACAGACAGACGGACAGACAGACGGACGGATAATCAATAGGGAAATCTGGCTCTTGCAGTAGGAGTATGAGTATGACATCATCACATTCTAGAATCGGAATTCCACCAATCAGATTGCAGCAACAGAACTTAAAGACACTACAAAGCTTTAATGTGTCAAAGCTCAAAGAAGCAGAGAATGTGGGTTGTTCTCGCTTTCAGCAGCAGAACTTAAAGACACTACAAAGACTTCAAAGCTTTGAAGTGTCCACAGACAGACAGACAGACAGACGGACGGACGGACAGCGCCATACCATAATACGTCCCGTCTTACAACGAGCGTATAACAACAGTTTTCCAGCTAAAATGTTTAAAAACACGTTCCAGAATGGATTCTGGTCTATTTTATACAGCATCGGCAGCAAACCTCTTCAGATTTGGGACAAAAAGGTAAGATTATACCTGCAGTGACACCTAGCATCGTTAGCGACTGGCAGAGCTACTGATTTAATAATCTCCTTTGGTTAGGATCTGTTACTCCTTATTACAATCATGTTTAGAACCTATTTTACTCGTTGATATTTTATATAACGTTATCAGTTGGCCAGTATGTACATTTGGTCAGCTCTAATAACAAGAGCTCCGCCAGCGGGGCAAAATACGCCCGTACTTTGAATTATTGTATATAGAATTAAGTGTATGTCTAAGTGTGTGTATGTCTGTGTGTATATGTGTGCGTATGTGTGTGTATGTCTGTGTGTATATGTGTGCGTATGTGTGTGTGTCTGTGTGTATATGTGTGCGTATGTGTGTGTGTGTGTGTGTGCCTTTAAGAGCTGACACTTCCTCCTCTGTGGGTGCGGCCTGGCTCCTCCCACAGCTCTCACTCCACTCTTAAATTTCAGGTGTGTCAAAGTGAAAGTGTTTGTGATCCAGGAGAGATGGTGCAGAAAACACTCGACCAAGAAGCCTTTTCCTGCTCCGTGTGGTTAGATCTACTGAAGGATCCAGTGACGACTGCCTGTGGACACAACTACTGCATGAAGTGTCTTCAGCACCACTGGGACCAACAGAACCACAGCTACAGCTGTCCTCAGTGCAGAGAGAACTTCAGCCCCAGGCCTGTCCTGCGTAAAAACACTTTGTTAAGTTGTTTGGTGGAGCAACTGAAGAAGACTGGACTCTCAGCGCCCCCTGCAGACCACTGCTATGCCGGACCTCAGGATGTGTCCTGTGATGTGTGCACTGGGAAGAAGCTGAGAGCTGTCCAGTCCTGTCTGCAGTGTGTGGCCTCTTACTGTGAGCGCCACCTACAGCCTCATTATGAAGCTGCAGCGTTACAGAAACACCAGCTGGTGGCGCCGTCTCACAGTCTCCAGGAAAACATCTGCTCTGAACACCACAGACTGATGGAGCTGTTCTGCTGCAGTGACCAGCAGCTGCTCTGCTCCTTCTGCTCTGTGGACCAACATAAGGGTCATGACATAGTGGCCTCTGCCTCAGAGAGGGCTCAGAGACAGGCAGAGCTGCCGGCCAGGAGGGCCCTGCTGCTCCAGAGCCTCCAGCACAAAGAGACAGACCTGAAGAGGCTCCAACAGGAGGCCCAGGACATCAGACGCTCTACCCAGACAGCAGTGCAGCGCAGTGGGGACAGCTTCACACAGATGGCCCTTCTCCTGGAGAAAAGACGCTCTGAAGTGGAGCAGCAGATCCGCTCCCAGGAGCAGACCCAACTGAGCCGAGTCCAAGAGCTCCAGGACCAAGTGCAGCAGGACGTGAGGGGGCTGAAGAGGAGCCTCACTGAGCTGGACACACTGGCCCTCACCCAGGATCATAACCAGTTTCTACAGGTCTACGCTTCACTGTCCCCACACACACAGAGCACAGAGCCAGACACCATTCACACAGGGGACCGGAGCTACTTTGAGGAAGTGACCAGAGCTGTGTCCAAGCTCAGAGACACACTCCAGCTCACTCTGAGTCCAGTCCAGGTTTTACTGGCACCAGCTGAACCCAGCTCCAGAGACGACTTCTTACAATATTCTACAGAAATCACTCTGGACCCAAACACAGTTAACACATGGCTGTCACTGTCTGATGGGAACAGAAGAGTCACACGAATGAATAAGGACCAGAGTTATCCAGATCATCCTGATAGATTCAGTGTGTGGTTTCAGGTCCTGAGCAGAGAGAGTCTGACGGGCCGATGTTACTGGGAGGTGGAGTGGAGCGGGAAGTGGGCTCATATAGCAGTTTCATACAGAGATATTCAGAGGAAAGGAAACTCTAAAGAATGTGGATTTGGATACAATGATAAATCCTGGGCCTTACATTGTAAACCTAACTGTTATTCATTTTGGTTTAACTTAGTCCAGTCCCAGGTCTCAGGTCCTGTCGGTTCTAGAATCGGGGTTTACCTGGACCACAGTGCAGGGGTTTTGGCATTTTACAGCATCTCTGGAAGAACCATGAGCCTCCTCCACAGAGTCCAGACCAGGTTCACTCAGCCTCTCTACGCTGGGGTCTGGATTTATACTGGAGACACTGCACATTTCCCTAAACTCAAATAGCAGCTTTGTTCTTCACAATTTGGGCTCAACTTTGACTCTTATTTTGAACTATCTACATAAGACTTTAAAGTACTGTTAAAAAAATCAATATCTAAATACAAATCGATTATAAGAACCAGATACTCATTTGATTCTGAAACAACTGTGACATATACAGGAGGAAAATTACCTCTGGTCTATATAAGAACAAAGAAAATGCTGTGATTTTGTGTTGACAATGATATTCTATCCAAAGACTTTATGATCGAAATGAAAAATTGTTCCTCTGCTTCAAAATGGAGTTTGACATTTTGGCCTCGTGTATGAATGCAGTCGTAGCTACATCACTGTTCATACTAGAATCATTTGTCCTATTACTGGATTAGAACTTTCTTTCACTTCAAATGTTCTTCTGTAAACTTCATCTGTGTTTGACTCTTCACTCGATCATGATGTAAAAAGTGATTTTCTTATTTCATGTAAAACTACAGTAGTGTGTTTCTGTCTGTGATGGAGCTGATGTCACTTTGAGAGGAGCAGAATCAGAACTGTAAATGTTGCTCGGGGAGAAAACTGTTTAAACAGTTCTGAGCATTTTCACACTAGAAATTTAAAACAATAAATAAATCTGTACATTTTTTTTTCTATTTCAAAATCTAAAATTCATTGCAGAGTTGTGAAATCGTTTAGCACCAATATTTACTGTGGGTGGAGGCAGGGGGTGCCATCTGAAATCTTGGCCATCAGATGAGAACTAAACCAGGACTAAACCCAAAATAAACCAGGACAAAACCAGGATTAAACCATGACTGAGCCGTTACTTAACTAGCATTAAACAAGGACTAAACTAGAACTAAACCCCATATAACCCAGAACTAAACCACACCTAAACCAGGACTAAACCAAAAACAACCTTGGACTAAACCAGGACTAGAACAAAACTAACAAGAGCTCCTCCAGCGGGGCAAAATACGCCCGTACTTTGAATTATTGTATATAGAATTAAGTTAGAATTTGTCAAACCCAGTTAAAGATGAATTGTTGGTGCAGTTTGGAAGATTCCAATACTGGCGTTCTATGGCACATACCGCTAAGCACAATAAGGCAGTTCACTACCAATATAATAATAACAAGTGTGAACAAGAAATTGTCCACAGACAGACAGACAGACGGACAGACGGACAGACGGACAGACGGACAGACAGACGGACGGATAATCAATAGGGAAATCTGGCTCTTGCAGTAGGAGTATGAGTATGACATCATCACATTCTAGAATCGGAATTCCACCAATCAGATTGCAGCAACAGAACTTAAAGACACTACAAAGCTTTAATGTGTCAAAGCTCAAAGAAGCAGAGAATGTGGGTTGTTCTCGCTTTCAGCAGCAGAACTTAAAGACACTACAAAGACTTCAAAGCTTTGAAGTGTCCACAGACAGACAGACGTACGGACGGACAGCGCCATACCATAATACGTCCCGTCTTACAACGGCCATTTAAACAACAGTTTTCCAGCTAAAATGTTTAAAAACACATTCCAGAGTGGATTTTTGTCTATTTTATACAGCATCGGCAGCAAACCTCTTCAGATTTGGGACAAAAAGGTAAGATTATGCCTGCAGTGACACCTAGCATCGTTAGCGACTGGCAGAGCTACTGATTTAATAATCTCCTTTGGTTAGGATCTGTTACTCCTTATTACAATCATGTTTAGAACCTATTTTACTCGTTGATATTTTATATAACGTTATCAGTCGGCCAGTATGTACATTTGGTCAGCTCTAATAATAAACCTTTAGGAGTATAGCTTCAAATTATATTCGACGAAGGTACAAACGGCAGCAGAATTAATCTGATAAAAACTAGTAGTACAAGTAGCTAAGACTTGTATCTTGGGGGTAGCTGAATATGATTCTAATCTCCATTATGTCCTTTATTCATTATTATAGCTAATGTATTAGCCAGACCTCGTGTTTATGTTTTGCATTATTTATGTAATGCCAAAATATTTAAGTCCTGAGGGGTCAAAATGTAGCAAAATTCTTTTGCAAATTGCATTAGTCCAGAATATGGATTGTTTGTGGTTGTAATGGGACCACATCTGAACAGGGCATGGTGGGGCAGACAGTCATGTTACTAAGCAACTCACAACAAGACAAAAAAAACTAAAAATCATAACTTCACAGAGGCTTTTGCACGAATGGACTTATACTACAACTGCACTGCAGCTAAATGCACAACTTTCTTACATTATTTGTTTCCTATTTTTGACATTTTAAGGTGCGAAATGGACACATAAAAAGAATAACGGATAATGACATCCACTCCTTGGTGCTAGAGGTGGAAGGAACCAATGTCAGGTAGGATAAGTTTTGTTTCTCTAATTTGTTTGTTGCAGTATATTTTGATAATTTTGAACACATTTCTCTTTTTATTCCTGCAGTACTACTTACATAACATGTCCTGCTGACCCAAAGAAGACATTGGGTATCAAGCTCCCATTTCTGGTCATGATTATCAAAAACCTAAAGAAATATTTTTCCTTTGAAGTCCAGGTATGGCTCTTCAACAGTTTAGAGACTCTCAACCATCTTGCTGCTTTTTAAAGTAGCAACCAACTTAATTTTGTACATCTTTTTCTGTCTTATTTGCCAGGTGTTGGATGACAAAAATGTTCGACGGAGGTTCAGGGCGAGTAACTATCAGAGCACGACGAGAGTGAAACCGTTTATCTGCACGATGCCGATGCGGCTTGACGACGGCTGGAACCAGATTCAGTTCAACCTGTCGGACTTCACCCGGAGAGCGTACGGAACCAACTACATCGAGACACTAAGGGTGCAGGTCCGTCCACTGGACACTGGTAAATTCATGTAGACTATTATACTGTCTTACAACTATAATATTTATTCTAGATCCATGCCAACTGCCGCATAAGGAGGATATATTTCTCAGACAGACTTTACTCTGAGGATGAGTTGCCAGCAGAGTTCAAACTGTACGTGCCTGTTCAGAACCAGAAGGCAAAGGTAAGGCCATGTTCAACAAAGAGGTGATACTTGGGACAATCTAAATTGATTTTAATCTTATATTACTGTTATTTTGTTATTTGCAGCAGTAAAGTTTCCCGGCACAACCATTTTCACCTTAGCTTCTTAGGTTCCTTTCTAAGACAATGTAACCAAGTGTATTTGTACCTTGTTGACATGTTTCGGCTGCAAGCTGCGAGCCGTCTTCAGAACTGTCACCGGTGTTGGTGGTGACATGTCATATATCAGCTGTTGTTACTTCCTGTAGGCGTGGTCAGCCTGATGGGACCTGCAGGTCCCATCGTTGGTTTTATTGAGAACTTGTTTTCTGCCTTTGTTGATGGCCCAGTTGGGATATTGACATTGTTTGAGTGCTTGTGTGCTGTGTTTTCTTCCGGAGTTCGTTGGTTTAACCAACGAACTCCGGAAGAAAACACAGCAAACCAAGAGAGGGCAGCAGGAACACCAAAACACAGTCACACTACCGTACATCAGAGGAATCACAGAACCCATCCAGAGAGCCATGAAAAAACACAACATAAGCACAGCAGTCAAACCACACACAAAACTCCGCCAACAGTTAGTACACCCCAAAGATAAAATACCACCAGAACACAAATGCAATGCCATCTACGAAATCCAGTGCAAATCATGCAATAAATCTTACATAGGGGAAACAGGCCGGGCATTTCACATCCGAAAAAAGGAACACCAAAAAGAATGCGAAAAAGAAACAGCAGGGAGACTCACCAGAACACAAAGAGACAAAGCAGAACAGGAAAACCTAAAATCTGCCATATCAGACCACTGTAAAAGAAATAACCACATTATGGATCGGGACGGGGCTCGGGGTCATTGGATCGGAGAACAACAAGTTCAAACGCTGGATCAGGGAGGCCATTGAGATCAGGAAACGAGGCACTGACAGCATCAACCGTGATGACGGTGCGTTCCTCCTTTCACACACCTGGGACACCCTCCTCCAGAGACCACCGGGCGACAGGAGGCGTGGTCAGTCTGGGCGACCTGCAGGTCCCATCAGGCTGACCACGCCTACAGGAAGTAACAACAGCTGATATATGACATGTCACCACCAACACCGGTGAGAGTTCTGAAGATGGCTCGCAGCAGCAGCCGAAACATGTCAACAAGGTACAAATACACTTGGCTCCATTGTCTTAGAAAGGAACCTAAGAAGCTAATGCATTAAGAAGACAAAATGACTGTTTATTTTTTTGTTGTGAATAATGCATCAGTTTTATATAGCGCTTTTCTGGACACTCAAAGACGCTGAAGATGTGCCCTGTTGTGTTGCTCTGTGAAAATAAAGTATTTTTTAGACACTTTGATTATTATAACTTTACTCCATGAATTAAATGTCTTTGGATTTTATGCAGAGCAGATGCACAAGAAGTACTTAACAAAAAGTCCAACCAACATCAAATCATAGAAATAATCTCCATTGTATTTGTCTACACAGAAAAAGACACTGGTAATAGCACAAATAAACTTACATTATACATTTGAACAATCAAAAACAAAGGCAAAAGCAAAAAACGCACACTTTTGTAAAGCTATAGCAGCAGACTCCCCTGTATTCCTATTATGCAATCTACTGTACTTAAATCAGTAGTTGGTACTAGTTACATGCACTGCCTCTTAATAATTCCTACTGGTCCAATGTTTATTCAAAAATAATTTCCAGCAGGCACTTCAAGTTAAGTACTCAAACAATATAACCTCAACTCCAAGAGCACTTGAATGTCATATGAAAACTACGCGACTTCTTCCTCCTAAACAGCTTTTTTCTCCACTTAAATTAACAAACACATTCTCAAAAAGGTCTACAAAAATATTACTTTAAGAACTTATTGATGTAAATCATGATTTAAATGCCTTCTGGTCCTTACAGTGTGTGCGTGCCTGCATATGAATAGTGCAAAAACAAATCACAATCTTCTTATTATGGCAGATAATATACAATGTAAAATAGAAATATTATGCAACTTAAAAAAAAAAAAGCATAAAGCCAAGATCTACAATAACACCTCCTACAGCTTGCATTGATGTTGCATTTGATGAGAACAGGAATGAGGCTGCCTGTTTTATTTCATCTATATACACATATTTTTTATTTACTTAATTACTAAAGTAGTGATACACTTGAAATGTATTATTAATACAATAGTCATCATTTTAATGTACAAAAGAGACATCTTATGTTGGCCAAAATGCTTTCAAAACACTGGGTTTCTATGTGAATATATTTCCGTGGCAGTGCATAGTCTCATTTCACTAAATACTATATAAATATGTATTTTAAATGTTTGCATTTATGTTGTTGTATAAAGTGTAAAGAAAAGAGCAATATATATAGTATATATAGAAGCAACGTGCTTCTTGATTGGTGTAAAACTATAATTTATACTGAATTTATACTGCCACCAAATTATTATTTTTCTCACCATAAGTGAAACCCAAAGAGCGTAAAAGTCATAATAAAGCTGCAAGTCCAGGTGCGCCAATCTGTGGAGATATGGCGCCCCCCAACGCTGGTCCCAAGTACTGCAGTTGGGCTGTTCAAGAGAAGAGATGCTGGTGTTTTCCATTGGTTTCGGAGATATTACATTGACAGTTCTGCCTTCAATGAAAAAAAGAAAGATATATGAAAATAACAAAAAATATAAATTCAAATAAACAGGTAGAAACCAACCAAACTGAGTACCTGCACCAGCAGTGTCCCATAAACGTGATATATTTAACCCATCCTGCAGGAGGAGAGGTCTTTAAACTCTAAGTGGTCGACGAGCTGGACGTGTCTATACAACCAGCTATAAATAGACCCAAACTGTGAGGGGGAAAAGGAGACCGATGCAAAAGGTCTATACCCGTATGTACAATTCAATATAATATAGGCCTTGTTGCTAATTTTAACTATTCCACATGCTTTTCATCAATCCATTAAGTGCCAACACTTATATCAGCAGTGATAAACTAAAGCACTTTAGTTCGGATCTGTTGTTTTAAACACACACACTTTAATAAACATTCTTGTCTTTGAAAAGACTCACCATAAAACGAACATAAAAGCCCATATTCCTTATATATTTTTATGAATTTGGTTAAAAAAAAAGTTCTTAATGCAGCTCAATTTATAATCTCACTGATCCACTGGTCCCTCTGTAAATGACAGATTACTCTGTGCTACACATCCTGCTTTCCACTCTCCATCACCACTGCTCTGACAGAAGGATAAAGAATGACCATATATACCAAACTCCAAGCACTGGTGGAAGATACCTTTTTTTTTTTTTTTACATTTATAGTTAGTGGCCTGTTTTGTTTATTAGGTATAAAGTTAATATTATGGTGGTGGTTTGCTAAGAAATGTCCAGTTGATGAAAAGGAAAATTCCATCTGCTCATTTCAGACTTTTAACTTTAGTTTAACTTTAACTTTACTTGAATGCTTGTATATAATATATTTTGCACAGTCATTTGCCCACTTTGGCTGTCTACTTTTTCTGACATCTTTAGTGCTCGCCCTGCATTCGGTTGCCGTGGTTACGGGATGTGCTCTTTTCAAAGGTCCGGGGGGAACCGCAACTTAGCAACACCAAAATACTGAAGGGGGACCTTTGTTATGGTTTAGGCGCTTTGCTTCTGACAAAAGACGTGCACAAATACGACAATATATCCACGAGTGGGCTTTGAAGTCTCTTTGAAGTCTCTTTGAAGTCTCTTTGAAGTCTCTTTGAAGTCTCTTTAAAGTCTCTTTGAAGTCTCTTTGAGGTCACAGGACACTTTGACATCAGGGTTGGTGGGGCTGACTCGAGTTCACAGAAAGTCAAACTCTTCCCTCTTGCTCACAACACTCATTAGAGTTATTATCTAAACACTTAGACTATTACAGGACCATGGACAAGGCTAAATCCAGCCCAGAGGAGCACTCTCCTCTCGATGAGGCCATACCACACATCACCACTGATCAGGTCCAGCCCCTGGTGGTCATCTTCTGGGATCGAGCTACACAACTCGCACAAACCGAGTCCAGAGATGTCCTGGCAGAGATGTTCCTGAGGGTGATCTCCACCCTCTCCAAACTGATCCTGGATGGCTTCAGGAACATTGTGTTAGAGGGAGGCGCACGAGAGCCCCCCCTGCAGGTATCTGAGCAGGCAGTCGCAGGGGCAGTACAAGCAAGCCTCAGTGAGTGTTTTCATTCAGTGCTGGGATCCACTCACCAGTCCATCAATACTCTCTGCTGGGGCCTGATTGTAGAAGTGACGAGCAACGTAAACGCCGTCCTGTACCAGAGCCAAGTGCAGAACAAATGCCTGGTGCTCCCTGACGAATCTACAGAGCCTGTTTACACCCCCGAGAAAGAGCACATAAAAGACCTGGTCGGCCATGCCAGAAAAATGCTGCGCTCTTTGAAAGACAAGATGAGGCGAGGATGTGGAGGCTGTTTTCCTACAAAACAGATGGCTACATCGCCTGAGCCCCAGGAGGAGGTCCCCAAGAGACCTGGCAGCCCGATTATACTGCCAAGATCCTCCAGCCCCTGCATCCAAGAGGCCACAGCAGAGGTGAGAGAGATCTTGCTGGCTGAGGGCTTGAGGCTGAGTGGAGCAGAGTCTGAAGCTCCAGTGCCGCCTCCAGATGTGCCCAGACACTCTTCCTCAAAGAGGCCGTCCTTCCTGCTCAAACCGTGGAGCAGTGACAACTGTAACGACCTCGTGGATGAGCTGGTGTCCAAGATCTTCCAGAAAACATCTGACGCTCTGTCAGTACATCTCTCCCGGGACCTGCTGGCACAGCTGGAGGACCAGGTTTCGCAGTGGGACGTTGTGGTGAAGCCAGGTAAGTACAAAGACGTGGCCTCTGCCGTGTATAAAGACCTGTGCAAAGGTCGGAAGAAGCGGCAAATTAAACACGCGGCCATCGCACAGAGAGGCTTCAGCGCAAAGGTCCTGGACGCCGTCCACCACCGCCTGACGGAGTTCCCGAGGAAACGCACCCTGCTGAGCTTGGTGCTCTGCAGGCACTAACCTAACCCCCCCCCCCCCCTATGAGCCTGATGAGCCACACTCTGAAAATCCTTTTGAAAATCCTGATGGCAAGATTAAGAAACAAAATACGACCAGAAATATCAGAAACCCCATTTGGATTTGTAGCTAACAAAGGAACAACAAACGCCATATTTACAATGACCATGCTAACAGAGAGATGTATAGAAATGCAGAAAGATCTTTACCTATGTTTTATTGACTATTCAAAAGCATTCGACAAAGTGAAACATGAAGATCTGTTCCAAATGTTGAATGAATTAGATATTGATGGTAAAGAACTAAGAATCCTGAGCAATCTCTATTGGAGACAAGAAGCTACAGTAAGAATAGACAGAGAACATAGAAAAGAAATATCAATAAGAAGAGGAGTCCGACAAGGATGTGTTCTGTCACCAGATCTTTTCAACCTATATAGTGAAAACATACTGAGAGAAATCGAAGAAATCAGTGGAATAAGTTTGGGTGGACACAATATTAACAACCTGAGATATGCAGATGATACTGTGTTGATAGCAGATTCAGAACAGACCCTCCAAAAGTTGCTGGATACTGTAGTAGAAATAAGCACAAATAAAGGACTCGCATTAAACCTCACAAAAACAGAATGCATGACAATATCTAAGAATCCGAAAGCCCCCACATGTAATATACACAGTCATGGTGTACAGGTCAAACAAGTGAATCAATTCAAATACTGGGGTTACTTGTTAACAATGAGCCCCAATGACCCGAGCCCCGTCCCAATCCATAATGTGGAGAGAAGTTAAAGTACAGAGACGTTAAAGCACAGAGACGAAAACAAGATGAACAAGAGCTCCGCCAGCAGGGCAAAATACGCCCGTACTTTGAATTATTATACGCCCGTTGTGTAAGACGTCCCGTCTTACACAACGGGCGTATAATAATTCATAATTATTATGGTATGGCGCTGTCCGTCCGTCTGTCCGTCCGTCCGTCCGTCCGTCTGTCCGTCCGTCCGTCCGTCTGTGGACACTTCAAAGCTTTGAAGTCTTTGAAGCTTTGTCTTCATGAAAGATCTGAACTCTCTTCTCAAATGTTCTGCTGCTGAAAGCGAGAACAACCCACATTCTCTGCTTCTTTGAGCTTTGTTAAAGCTTTGTAGTGTCTTTAAGTTCTGTTGCTGCAATCTGATTGGTGGAATTCCGATTCTAGAATTCTATATACAATAATTCAAAGTACGGGCGTATTTTGCCCCGCTGGAGGAGCTCTTGTTGTATATAGAATTAAGTTAGAATTTGTCAAACCTAGTTAAAGATGAATTGTTGGTGCAGTTTGGAAGTTTGACATTCCTAGGTGAGACGGTTGTCGAGTTACAGCGCGGACAAGAAATTGTCCACAGACAGACGGACAGACAGACAGACGGACAGACAGACAATCAATAGGGAAATCTGGCTCTTGCAGTAGGAGTATGAGTATGACATCATCACATTCTAGATCTGAAGATCTACGGCACGTAACATAAAAGGACAGAGATGGAAGATAAAAAGACAGAGATGGAAACGATCACAGTTAGCAAGAGCGATGGGCAGGTTTTCGCAAAGGGTCGGGCCGTGACCTTGACCTTTGACCCTGTGACCTTGAAATCAATAGGGAACATCCTTGACCCATGGGGTGTCCAGCCATGAAGTTTGACATTCCTAGGTGAGACGGGCGTATAAAAAGTGTGAAAAAACCTGAAGTCACATAAAATTGATACCACTGACCTACAGCATGGATCGATACAAAAATATACAATAAAATACACAAATACAGTATACCTTATATATATATCGGCGCATGCTCCACATGTTTTGCCTCTTCGTGAAGATAAAGCTTCAAAGACTTCAAAGCTTTGAAGTGTCCACAGACGGACGGACGGACGGACAGACAGACGGACGGACGGACAGCGCCATACCATAATACGTCCCGTTTTATCACGGGCGTATAAAGACAGAGATGGAAACGATCACAGTTAGCAAGAGCGACGGGCAGGTTTTCGCAAAGGGTCGAGCTTTGAAGTGTCCACAGACGGACGGACGGACGGACGGACAGACGGACGGACAGCGCCATACCATAATACATCCCGACCCTAACCCAAGCACCAAGACAAGACGAGTTACAGCAATACCTAAAGCTGAAAACACACCTCGGGAGAACAGAGCTGCTGCTGTGGGAACAACCCGGGCCCGACCAAGTCAACACAGCCAAGTCTCAGAACCTCCACCACCAGCAATAGCGCCGCAATCCACCTTCAACCAAACACTACTACAGCAGCAAAATGCTTGGAGGAAGTCAAATTGTGTAAAAGAGGTTGAAAAACTTCAAGAAAAGCGCGAGAAAAGACGACTTCAGCAACAGGAACTCAGAGAAAAGAGGGCCCAAGAAGTAGATGTCAATTTACCCAACTATGAAATTATGTGCATGATCAGAGACTTCAGAGCCAGGGTCGGGACACTACAAAGCTTTAATGTGTCAAAGCTCAAAGAAGCAGAGAATGTGGGTTGTTCTCGCTTTCAGCAGCAGAACATTTGAGAAGAGAGTTCAGATCTACGGCACGTAACATAAAAGGACAGAGATGGAAGATAAAAAGACAGAGATGGAAACGATCACAGTTAGCAAGAGCGACGGGCAGGTTTTCGCAAAGGGTCGGGCCGTGACCTTTACCTTTGACCCTGTGACCTTGAAATCAATAGGGAACATCCTTGACCCATGGGGTGTCCAGCCATGAAGTTTGACATTCCTAGGTGAGATGGTTGTCGAGTTAGAGCGCGGACAAAGCTTCAAAGACTTCAAAGCTTTGAAGTGTCCACAGACGGACAGACGGACGGACAGACGGACAGACGGACGGACAGACGGACGGACAGACGGACGGACAGCGCCATACCATAATACGTACCGTCTTATTACAACGGGCGTATAATAAAAACCTGAAGTGCTTTTTAAAATCTTGGCCAGATCAGAGATCACCTTTAAGAACAGACCTGTGACCATAGTTAATGAGTTAGAGTTACACCTGGTTTAGACCTGGTTTAGTCCTGGTTTAGTCCTGGTTTTAGGCCTGGTTTAGACCTGGTTTAGTCCTGGTTTAGTCCTGGTTTAGACCTGGTTTAGTCCTGGTTTAGACCTGGTTCAGTCCTGGTTTAGACCTGGTTCAGTCCTGGTTTAGTCCTGGTTTAGTCCTGGTTCAGTCCTGGTTCAGTCCTGGTTCAGTCCTGGTTTAGTCCTGGTTCAGTCCTGGTTTAGTCCTGGTTCAGTCCTGGTTCAGTCCTGGTTTAGACCTGGTTCAGTCCTGGTTTATTCCTGGTTCAGTTCTGGTTTAGACCTGGTTCAGTCCTGGTTTAGTCCTGGTTCAGTCCTGGTTTAGACCTGGTTCAGTCCTGGTTTAGTCCTGGTTCAGTCCTGGTTTAGACCTGGTTCAGTCCTGGTTTAGTCCTGGTTTAGACCTGGTTCAGTCCTGGTTTAGTCCTGGTTCAGTCCTGGTTTAGTCCTGGTTCAGTCCTGGTTTAGTCCTGGTTCAGTCCTGGTTCTTACACTGTTGATCCTGGAGCTGAAGTCCGTCACAAACTGTTTTCTCAGGTTCATCAGAGTCTGAAGCTCTTTGGCCTGAAACAGAAACAGACCTGACGTTAAAGCACAGAGACGTTAAAGCACAGAGACGTTAAAGCACAGAGACGTTAAAGTACAGACGTTAAAGCACAGAGACGTTAAAGTACAGAGACTGAAGAGTTATAACTTTGTTTCATTGTGCCATATACGCTGTTGCAATATTGAAATGATGAAGTTGTTTTTAACAAATGTCTTACAATGGCTTATGAAGTTAATTCTGTCTCTTCTCGCACACATTTTCTGTCCTCACGCTGTCTCTTAAAAGCAGACAGCACACAGACACACTGTTGACCTTCACCTGGCGGAGTTATGTGCTTTGTTGCAGAATAAGCCTCATGGGAAACCAACAAGTACAATGCTCCCTGTGTTTCGGATGTAGCAAAGGGCAGATAAGAAGCAGACGTTACGGAGTGGAAATATACTGGGATTGAAGGACGGAGGCGGACCAGGAGGCGTTTACAATATTTGCATATTCATGATGAAATGTTTGAAATAGCTGGGTTAGAGGAATGTTCGTGGTTGCTCGGTTTGCTCTGCGGGGAATCCACGCTTAGATTGTTTCCCAGGGAACCTCGTAACCCAGCATGCTGTATTAGAAATATTGTGAGGTGAATAAATTGGCTTGAATTGAACTTCACGAATCCTGGTCTTCAATCTGGTATGTGCTAAAATGCGTCTAGGGAGATCTTGTTACGACGTCGAGTAATTGGAGTCCCCTATTTCAGTTTTGAACAGCGACACCTTCTGATTGTATTTGTTCGAGTTTAAGATTGGAGAAAGAGGACGATATTTCTTCAAGACGTCAAAGTACAGAGACGTTAAAGTACAGAGACGTTAAAGCACAGAGACGTTAAAGTACAGAGACGTTAAAGTACAGAGACGTTAAAGTACAGAGACGTTAAAGTACAGAGACGTTAAAGCACAGAGACGTTAAAGTACAGAGACGTTAAAGTACAGAGACGTTAAAGTACAGAGACGTTAAAGTACAGACGTTAAAGTACAGAGACGTTAAAGTACAGAGACGTTAAAGTACAGAGACGTTAAAGTACAGACGTTAAAGTACAGAGACGTTAAAGCACAGAGACGTTAAAGTACAGAGACGTTAAAGCACAGAGACGTTAAAGTACAGAGACGTTAAAGCACAGAGACGTTAAAGTACAGAGACGTTAAAGTACAGAGACGTTAAAGCACAGAGACGTTAAAGTACAGAGACGTTAAAGTACAGAGACGTTAAAGTACAGAGACGTTAAAGTACAGAGACGTTAAAGTACAGAGACGTTAAAGTACAGAGACGTTAAAGTACAGAGACGTTAAAGTACAGAGACGTTAAAGTACAGAGACGTTAAAGTACAGAGACGTTAAAGTACAGAGACGTTAAAGTACAGAGACGTTAAAGTACAGACGTTAAAGTACAGAGACGTTAAAGCACAGAGACGTTAAAGTACAGAGACGTTAAAGCACAGAGACGTTAAAGTACAGACGTTAAAGTACAGAGACGTTAAAGTACAGAGACGTTAAAGTACAGAGACGTTAAAGTACAGACGTTAAAGTACAGACGTTAAAGTACAGAGACGTTAAAGCACAGAGACGTTAAAGTACAGACGTTAAAGTACAGACGTTAAAGTACAGACGTTAAAGCACAGAGACGTTAAAGCACAGAGACGTTAAAGCACAGAGACGTAAACAAGATGAATAAGTGTGAAAAAACCTGAAGTCACATAAAATTGATAGCATGGATCGATACAAAAATATACAATAAAATACACAAATACAGTATACCTTATATATATATCGGCGCATGCCCCACATGTTTTGCCTCTTCATGAAGACAAAGCTTCAAAGACTTCAAAGCTTTGAAGTGTCCACAGACGGACGGACGGACGGACGGACAGCGCCATACCATAATACGTCCCGTCTTACAACGGGCGTATAAAAAGCATAAAGCCAAGATCTACAATAACACCTCCTACAGCTTGCATTGATGTTGCATTTGATGAGAACAGGAATGAGGCTGCCTGTTTTATTTCATCTATATACACATATTTTTTATTTACTTAATTACTAAAGTAGTGATACACTTGAAATGTATTATTAATACAATAGTCATCATTTTAATGTACAAAAGAGACATCTTATGTTGGCCAAAATGCTTTCAAAACACTGGGTTTCTATGTGAATATATTTCCGTGGCAGTGCATAGTCTCATTTCACTAAATACTATATAAATATGTATTTTAAATGTTTGCATTTATGTTGTTGTATAAAGTGTAAAGAAAAGAGCAATATATATAGTATATATAGAAGCAACGTGCTTCTTGATTGGTGTAAAACTATAATTTATACTGAATTTATACTGCCACCAAATTATTATTTTTCTCACCATAAGTGAAACCCAAAGAGCGTAAAAGTCATAATAAAGCTGCAAGTCCAGGTGCGCCAATCTGTGGAGATATGGCGCCCCCCAACGCTGGTCCCAAGTACTGCAGTTGGGCTGTTCAAGAGAAGAGATGCTGGTGTTTTCCATTGGTTTCGGAGATATTACATTAACAGTTCTGCCTTCAATGAAAAAAAGAAAGATATATGAAAATAACAAAAAATATAAATTCAAATAAACAGGTAGAAACCAACCAAACTGGGTACCTGCACCAGCAGTGTCCCATAAACGTGATATATTTAACCCATCCTGCAGGAGGAGAGGTCTTTAAACTCTAAGTGGTCGACGAGCTGGACGTGTCTATACAACCAGCTATAAATAGACCCAAACTGTGAGGGGGAAAAGGAGACCGATGCAAAAGGTCTATACCCGTATGTACAATTCAATATAATATAGGCCTTGTTGCTAATTTTAACTATTCCACATGCTTTTCATCAATCCATTAAGTGCCAACACTTATATCAGCAGTGATAAACTAAAGCACTTTAGTTCGGATCTGTTGTTTTAAACACACACACTTTAATAAACATTCTTGTCTTTGAAAAGACTGACCATAAAACGAACATAAAAGCCCATATTCCTTATATATTTTTATGAATTTGGTTAAAAAAAAAGTTCTTAATGCAGCTCAATTTATAATCTCACTGATCCACTGGTCCCTCTGTAAATGACAGATTACTCTGTGCTACACATCCTGCTTTCCACTCTCCATCACCACTGCTCTGACAGAAGGATAAAGAATGACCATATATACCAAACTCCAAGCACTGGTGGAAGATACCTTTTTTTTTTTTTATTACATTTATAGTTAGTGGCCTGTTTTGTTTATTAGGTATAAAGTTAATATTATGGTGGTGGTTTGCTAAGAAATGTCCAGTTGATGAAAAGGAAAATTCTATCTGCTCATTTCAGACTTTTAACTTTAGTTTAACTTTAACTTTACTTGAATGCTTGTATATAATATATTTTGCACAGTCATTTGCCGACTTTGGCTGTCTACTTTTTCTGACATCTTTAGTGCTCGCCCTGCATTCGGTTGCCGTGGTTACGGGATGTGCTCTTTTCAAAGGTCCGGGGGGAACCGCAACTTAGCAACACCAAAATACTGAAGGGGGACCTTTGTTATGGTTTAGGCGCTTTGCTTCTGACAAAAGACGTGCACAAATACGACAATATATCCACGAGTCGCGGCTAAAAGTTGGTTGTTGATTAGATGTAGCGGGAACTTTTGTATTAAAAAGGCGGAACGTGTGTTTAGTGTCTCTGGTCCTGCGGAAGCTGTTGCGTTGGTGACCGCGGAAACAAAATATCTGTAAGCGAACGCACGTACACTGCATCAAACCGGCCATTTAAACAGTTTTCCAGCTAAAATGTTTAAAAACACATTCCAGAGTGGATTTTTGTCTATTTTATACAGCATCGGCAGCAAACCTCTTCAGATTTGGGACAAAAAGGTAAGATTATACCTGCAGTGACACCTAGCATCGTTAGCGACTGGCAGAGCTACTGATTTAATAATCTCCTTTGGTTAGGATCTGTTACTCCTTATTACAATCATGTTTAGAACCTATTTTACTCGTTGATATTTTATATAACGTTATCAGTCGGCCAGTATGTACATTTGGTCAGCTCTAATAATAAACCTTTAGGAGTATAGCTTCAAATTATATTCGACGAAGGTACAAACAGCAGCAGAATTAATCTGATAAAAACTAGTAGTACAAGTAGCTAATACTTGTATCTTGGGGGTAGCTGAATATGATCCTAATCTCCATTATGTCCTTTATTCATTATTATAGCTAATGTATTAGCCAGACCTCGTGTTTATGTTTTGCATTATTTATGTAATGCCAAAATATTTAAGTCCTGAGGGGTCAAAATGTAGCAAAATTCTTTTGCAAATTGCATTAGTCCAGAATATGGATTGTTTGTGGTTGTAATGGGACCACATCTGAACAGGGCATGGTGGGGCAGACAGTCATGTTACTAAGCAACTCACAACAAGACAAAAAAAACTAAAAATCATAACTTCACAGAGGCTTTTGCACGAATGGACTTATACTACAACTGCACTACAGCTAAATGCACAACTTTCTTACATTATTTGTTTCTTATTTTTGACATTTTAAGGTGCGAAATGGACACATAAAAAGAATAACGGATAATGACATCCACTCCTTGGTGCTAGAGGTGGAAGGAACCAATGTCAGGTAGGATAAGTTTTGTTTCTCTAATTTGTTTGTTGCAGTATATTTTGATTATTTTGAACACATTTCTCTTTTTATTCCTGCAGTACTACTTACATAACATGTCCTGCTGACCCAAAGAAGACATTGGGTATCAAGCTCCCATTTCTGGTCATGATTATCAAAAACCTAAAGAAATATTTTTCCTTTGAAGTCCAGGTATGGCTCTTCAACAGTTTAGAGACTCTCAACCATCTTGCT
Source organism: Odontamblyopus lacepedii (assembly GCA_034769755.1). NCBI lineage: Eukaryota > Metazoa > Chordata > Actinopteri > Gobiiformes > Gobiidae > Odontamblyopus > Odontamblyopus lacepedii. The sequence goes on along the minus strand of CM068362.1, from coordinate 37,411,835 downwards.
GCTTTTTTAAGTCGCAACCAACTTAATTTTGTACATCTTTTTCTGTCTTATTTTCCAGGTGTTAGATGACAAAAATGTTCGACGGAGGTTCAGGGCGAGTAACTATCAGAGCACGACGAGAGTGAAACCGTTTATCTGCACGATGCCGATGCGGCTTGACGACGGCTGGAACCAGATTCAGTTCAACCTGTCGGACTTCACCCGGAGAGCGTACGGAACCAACTACATCGAGACACTAAGGGTGCAGGTCCGTCCACTGGACACTGGTAAATTCATGTAGACTATTATACTGTCTTACAACTATAATATTTATTCTAGATCCATGCCAACTGCCGCATAAGGAGGATATATTTCTCAGACAGACTTTACTCTGAGGATGAGTTGCCAGCAGAGTTCAAACTGTACGTGCCTGTTCAGAACCAGAAGGCAAAGGTAAGGCCATGTTCAACAAAGAGGTGATACTTCGGACAATCTAAATTGATTTTAATCTTATATTACTGTTATTTTGTTATTTGCAGCAGTAAAGTTTCCCGGCACAACCATTTTCACCTTATTATGAAGTTTAACTGTTTATTTTTTTGTTGTGAAGATGTGCCCTGTTGTGTTGCTCTGTGAAAATAAAGTATTTTTTAGACACTTTGATTATTATAACTTTATTCCATTAATTAAATGTCTTTGGATTTTATGCAGAGCAGATGCACAAGAAGTACTTAACAAAAAGTCCAACCAACATCAAATCATAGAAATAATCTCCATTGTATTTGTCTACACAGAAAAAGACACTGGTAATAGCACAAATAAACTTACATTATACATTTGAACAATCAAAAACAAAGGCAAAAGCAAAAAATGCACACTTTTGTAAAGCTATAGCAGCAGACTCCCCTGTATTCCTATTATGCAATCTACTGTACTTAAATCAGTAGTTGGTACTAGTTACATGCACTGCCTCTTAATAATTCCTACTGGTCCAATGTTTATTCAAAAATAATTTCCAGCAGGCACTTCAAGTTAAGTACTCAAACAATATAACCTCAACTCCAAGAGCACTTGAATGTCATATGAAAACTACGCGACTTCTTCCTCCTAAACAGCTTTTTTCTCCACTTAAATTAACAAACACATTCTCAAAAAGGTCTACAAAAATATTACTTTAAGAACTTATTGATGTAAATCATGATTTAAATGCCTTCTGGTCCTTACAGTGTGTGCGTGCCTGCATATGAATAGTGCAAAAACAAATCACAATCTTCTTATTATGGCAGATAATATACAATGTAAAATAGAAATATTATGCAACTTAAAAAAAAAAAAGCATAAAGCCAAGATCTACAATAACACCTCCTACAGCTTGCATTGATGTTGCATTTGATGAGAACAGGAATGAGGCTGCCTGTTTGTTTCATCTATATACACATAGTTTTTATTTACTTAATTACTAAAGTAGTGATACACTTGAAATGTATTATTAATACAATAGTCATCATTTTAATGTACAAAAGAGACATCTTATGTTGGCCAAAATGCTTTCAAAACACTGGGTTTCTATGTGAATATATTTCCGTGGCAGTGCATAGTCTCATTTCACTAAATACTATATAAATATGTATTTTAAATGTTTGCATTTATGTTGTTGTATAAAGTGTAAAGAAAAGAGCAATATATATAGTTTTATTTGGCCCAAGTTTTGATGCAGGAAACAGGCCAGTGAAAGTTACTGGCGAAGTACAATCAAGTCACTTTCTATTAAGAAGTGATCCTTTAATGTGCAAATAACACTTTTCTCCCCAAAGTGTGCGGCAGCTTCAGACAATTCATTGCTGTGGACTAATACAGTAGTTGATACTGTGTTTGGGGTTTATCATGTGTGGCCTCCATAGTGAGTGACATAATAGTCGTGGACGTACATCAGCACTGCGACGGGCTGCCCGATGATGAGCGAGATCCACACCGCTGCGTTTCCGTAGATGCCGTTCAGGTAACGCCCCACGAACCAGGCAAGAGGAACCTGCACGATTCACAATAAAACATGAGGAGGTTTGTATAATGTCTGCAATGATCAACAATAATAATTTACAGTCTTACCTGAGCCATCATCCCCATAAAGGCCCATAGTCTGAACATCTTCAGGGGGACACTTACCAAGTACTAAGACAAAAGGTATTATTACAATAAGTTAATTGTTATTAATAAAGTACTTTGTCTTGTGTACAAACCTCTGGGTCTTAATGCCAATATGTATATGTGTGGATCTGCCTTTACTATCAAAATGAATACTTATAAACTGTATTCTATATTATGTCCAAAAACAAAGGTCCATAAAGGATCAAGTTTGAACGCCGATATTTCTGCTCTTTGCTCAAGGTCATATGGGCAGTGGGAGAGTGGATTATTTACCTCATGGAAGAAAGCAGACACAAGAAAGACTGCAGTTTGAGCCAAAATTTTATTCACCCCTCTCTTCAACATTGGCTTATAAAAGTGTCTGCAAAACAGCACGAACACAGTGCGATTAACATTACGTTTGTCAAACACGAGGCTGAACTCAAGACTTTGTATTGCCGATACCTGAGGCACCACTTGTGAACTGGGATGTTCCAGTTGGACCAGAAATACGTCACAGTCTCCGAGTTCCTGAAATGAAAATATACGTTTTTAATGTCTACACAGTGTTACGTCACTGCGGGGTTCAAGTATTACATTTGAACACCGAGTAAAATTTCAGGTAATTTCCTCAAAAACGACAAACTCCGTCCTATTCCATAAAATATGCTTCTTCCTGGTCCATATTACCAGAGCTAATTATGTAAAGTACTTGTCTGCAATAATGAAGGAGGTCCTTGTAATGGATTGTTTGGAGGATTTGTGTAAAAAAAAAAAAAAAAAAAAGCAGTAAGCCTTGCTAATAAGAAAATCCTCAGAATTTGCCTCAGATTAAGCGAAGGCTCGAGTATGTTAATGAATGTGTTTACCACCAGTCTCTGTAAAACTCTCGGTCCCCAAACTGCAGCAGCTCGGCCACAAAATTCAGAGTCGAGTGGAAAAACCAGTAGAAGAAGATCAACCATATCAAATGGTTTGGGACCTGAAACCAGAGCGGCTCATTCAGACGTCTGGACAGATTATGTACGAAATAATAATAATAATAATAATTTGTAGTGTGAGACTTACAGCTAACTTAAGCAATCGCTCCACCATTCGAGAAAAGTCCATTTCCTGTAAAAAATAATATGCAATTAACTACATTAGACAAATATCAGACTATATATAATTAAAAAAAAAAACTCAAAATAAAATGTTCACCTTAAATGGTTTCATAGAATTTTGTACAGTGGGAACCATCCACTGAAAAAAACCGTACAAGTCAATGTTAAGCATGTAATCTGATATAAAAGTTTTGTTTGATTTAAATTTTCCACCCACCTGCTGTATTAACCCCACCAAAAGTTGCATAAGAAAAAGCTAAAGGAAAAGTGAGACGTTAAGTTTAATCAGGTCAGAGTGCAGAGTTTATGCCCCGGATCCTTCGTACCATTTCAAAAAGTCGCCTCAAGAGAAATCTTTTCCGTATCCGTGGAGATCGTGGGAAATTGAGCTGATAGCAAAGAGTCGGGACAAATACAAAATAATACATATCTAGAAAGAAACACAAAAAATACTTAACAGGCTAATTAATCCAACATGTTAAAACACTTGTGTATATTTTACCTCTGTGTGTGAGATTTCCAGGATAGGAGACGGTGCTGTGCACCGCAGAACCATTGGACTGGGCCACAGAAGGACCTGGAAAAAACACATTTATATAGATTAGAAATAGATATTTGCTCATCATTACGGACACACAACTGGACACACAAGCCCACAGCTATGACGTTTACTTTCTCTCACAAAAATGAACCAATTTTATTCTTTTTTTATACTTTATTTTTGTTTTATACTTTATTTTTTTAAGCATTAAAGGAAACATTTTCTATATAAACAATATCCACACAAAAATATAGAATAAATAAAATACAAAAAGATAATGAGAGCAATAATAACTAATAATTTTGTCATTACCCCATCATTCTTCAAAAAAGAAAAAGAGTAGAAGGGTGATACACATACACATCTTTTTTTGCTTGTAAACAGCCTAAATACACAAAAATTAACCAATTTAAGGGGCCAGACTGAACTTTTCTGCTCGTCTCCATGGAGATTAATGCTTTTCCTGGTATGTTGCACAGTGTGGCATTACTTTTTTTTGCTCGCTCCATAGATCTGACTTGTAACTTTGCGCCTTGTGGCGTCACCTGCGTGTTTACATGTAAATAAATATGTTTAATGCCGCACTATGGGACATTGCAGGAAAAGTAATAACTTCTCTCTAGAGGAGCGTGGGGCAGACCCTTGTTCTGAAAAGTTGCACCTTTGAATATCCTGCAGTGTTTATCTTCATATTTCTGGCTGTTTAATAGCGTCAGAGTTCAGTTTGTTCCTTCAGTTTGTTCTGAAATACTCACAGGAATGAGACCTGGTGAGTCTCTTGGCCTTGGCCAGTCTGACCTCTCTGTTCCACCGGTTTGTGTCCTGGTACGAGTAGAGCTTCAGGAAGAGAAGAGTGTAGATGCCGAGGGCCAGCACTCCTCCCACTAACCCCAGAAACAGAAAGAACATGTACGTTAGGTCAGGTTAGGTCAGGTTAGGTCAGGTTCGGTCAGGTTCGGTCAGGTTCGGTCAGGTTCGGTCAGGTTCGGTCAGGTTCGGTCAGGTTCGGTCAGGTTCGGTCAGGTTCGGTCAGGTTAGGTCAGGTTCGGTCAGGTTAGGTCAGGTTAGGTCAGGTCAGGTTAGGTCAGGTTAGGTCAGGTTCGGTTCGGTCGCTTTATTTGTACCCGTAGGTAAATTAGTTTTGCAGATTTGAGAGGCTGGTCCCACATTTCATTCACCAATAAAACAAAAATACAAATAAAGTGTTGCAGTGTCTCCAGTGCAGAATGGTTTTGTTCCATAAATAAAAGAATTCATCTGACTGAGCTAAAAATCACAACACATATGAACTATATCAAAAACATGATAAATAAATAAGTTACAATTTATTCATAAATACAACAGCAGCTGGAACGAAACTCATTTTAAAGCGATTTGTTCTTGATCTTGGGACTAAAAACCTCTGACCAGAGGGAAGCAGCTGAAACTCTGAGTTTAGAGGATGTTTCATGAAGAATATTCTGCTGTAAGTGTCCTGAGCACAGTGAGTCCCGGCTGTTCTGAGGACCATCACCTTAAACTCATTTAACCAACTTAATCAGTTCTTGTTTTTAGCAGAGATGCTCCCAAACCATGAGACCAGTGAAAAAGTCGTGTATTTCTTCTTGTGTATTCAGCCTGCTGATCCGGTTTGTGACAATACAGTGACATAAAGAGTATTTATTTATGTATTATTCATGTATACCTGGAGTTATAGAGGTGAGACTCAGGATTGTTGCTGCAGGAAACACCAAAATAGCCGTCAGGTTAAACGTGTGCAGTACTCGTCCTGTGATTTCTGAAAATGTGCCCTAAAAGTACAAACAAAAACGTCATATTAAAGATGCGTGAACACAGCCCCAGGTTTTCATATATTAGTACTAAGATTGTAAAAAAAAAAAGACTGGCAAATATCTGACTAATGTTTCTTGTTTTTAACCAAGTCCAACTGTAAAAAGGCGGAGTTTAGCCGGAAATGAATCAACACTCACCACAGCCAAACGCCTCTCAATGTACAAGGCGGCCAAAATAAACACATTGGACACTGAAAAAATAAAGAGAGAGAACTCCGATAAACATCCTGTTATTATGGACACAGTGTAGTAATTATTGAACGCATCACACAGACTCAGCATTCATCTAGACGAGTGCTCAGAAACATTTGTACAGATTAACAGTTAGAATTTGCAGTAATGTGAAAGTGAACGGGTGATATTTTACATTACTCTGTTAACACTTTAATCAGGACCAGGACAGGGCGCTCGCGTTGATACAGGCTCCTGAAACTGTATTTTTTATGCATTTTTCTTGAGTTTTCAGACCATCTTAAAAGTCTTTGGTCCGTGTTTGCTAAAGTGCATTCTGCAAATATAGACACGGACAGTTCATTGGTCAAATATAAACCTTAACTTTGCCAAATAACTGAATAAATGATTGCATGGATTAGTTCAGGACGGCATCGTAACGTAATAAATGAAAATAAGGGTAAATCTTTACTTATAAAACACTTTTACAAACGAGGTTTACAAAGTGCTGCACAATCCGCAAAGAACAACACAAAAAGCATAAAAATGGCAAACAGAAGACGTACAAAAACAGACAATGATGCAAACAATTCAACTGTACTAAATAATAAATCTAGGAATCTAAAAATAAAAAAGGACAAGACAATACAATCGAGCTAAAGCAGGTTAAAGGAAGGCCGACCGATAAAAATGGGTCTGAAGAAGTGATGTGAAAGGTGATCCTGATGGTGCGAGTGTTATTTCCTGCACTGAAAAGGCTCGATCGCCTTTCATCCGGAGCCTGGACTCTGGACCTGCCCGAGGATCTACGGCGGCGCGAGGCTCAGACGGGGTTAAAACTTCAGAAATGTAACTTGATCCAAGAGCTAAACGAGCGTTAAAAGTGATCGGTAAAATCTTAAAATCGATTCTAAAAACCCACAGGAGCCAGTGAAGGGAAGTAAAACAGGAGAGAGGAAGTTTGTTAAAACCCGCGAGGAGCTGAACTACCACAAGTCGACAAGAGTAGTAAAAAAAGTCTGTATGTTTGGTTTTGCACAGTAAAGCTGCAGCGTCGACATATAAGATAATCGAATAGATCAACAGTGTCTTAACTGAGGATGTAACGGTTTCCAAATCTGTAAACGCGACTTTTTCCTCTTAAAATGACTTAATACAAAGAACTAAAATTTAAAAGTGCTTAGAACAGTTATTTCTTCATGTCGTCTGCACTGAAATGGAGCAAAGGATCATGGTCTATGTAGTTCCCTCTGTTTATTTTTAGCTATTTCTGCACAACAACTATTACCGTATTTTTCGGACTATAAGTCGCACCAGCCAAAAAATGCACAAAGAAGAAAAAAACATGTATAAGTCGCACTTTTTGGGTGAAATTTATTTGATAAAATCAGAGACCAAGAACCAACATTTCATCTTGAAAGGCGAGTTATAGAAGTTATTAGGGACGGGCAGGATTAAGTCGATTAATCGATAATTGATCATTAAGAGTTTGGTGGATCACGTTCATTTTAATGGCCAAACTGAATGTCGGTGTCTGTGTAACGTAGCCTGAGGAGTCGAGGTCTGAGCACAAACTCTGGAGCCTCACAGTCCCACGTCTCGGCTCTGGCTCCTTGGAGATCCCTATATTCCTCAGAGTGCGTTTCCCTGCACATCAGTGTCCCGGGTATGATCGGGTTTTTGAGTGTCCCGGTTTCACATGTTTACGCAGCATCTGCAACGCGACATACGCACAGAACAGACTCAGCACCAGCAGAACATCCTCTGTCACAGAGAGAACACTCATATTCACTGAGTCACAGAGAGAACACTCATATTCACTGAGTCACAGGGAGAACACTCATATTCACTGAGTCCAGTCCTTTAGTTCCACAGAAGCTGAAGCAGCAGCACAAGGAAAGAGCTGCTTTTTTCAGCTCTTACAGTTTATGCAAATGAGTCATGTGGTTTTAAGTTTAGTTTGTGTAAGACGTAAACAAATGTTTAAATCTGCATTAAACACATTCTGATCTCACACTGATGAGGCTCTGGAGTCATTATGTTTATATGTTGTAAAGTTGAGTTTATTTATGCAGATTAGTAATAGTAATAATAATAATGATAATTTTAATATAAAATGTTAATGATCAATTCGAAAATCGATCGTTAATTTTCCCAACGATCGATTAAGAACATTTAATCGAATGCTCGTCCCTAGAAGTTACAGTAATAAAAACTGAACAGAGAAGAATCCACGTATCGTTTTTCAATATAAAACCAAAAGTAAGAAAACGAAAAAAACAAACAACTCTTTTTCTTTATTATTTGTCTCTAAAACCAAAATGAAAAAACAGATAACAATTTGTTTTTTCATTTTTAATTCATATATTTACGATTCATATATACGGTCTATGGGCTCAGTGTGAAAAATGTAATATATAAGTCAGACCTGAGTATAAGTCGCAGGAACCCAAACCCTGAAAAAAGTGCGATTTATAGTCCGAAAAATACGGTAATCTCAGCAAAGAGAGTTGTAATTTGATTTTGTGATGGTCCACGGTATTAATGTGACACCTTTAACATACGATATCGTGATATTTCGATTATCGTCACGTCCCTAATCTTAACAGACCCAATAATCCACATGTCGTACCGATAATGAGGCAGGCCGCCGGCCAACTGTACGGGTCCTTCAAGAACAGCGACACCACCTGAATCGGGTCGACCAGGATCCCGTACCTAGAAACAGACCAGAGGAATCACTGAACCGTTATCTGAACGTAGATGAAGCTGCGAACAGTCGATCCAAAGTGAACGGACGAGTGCGTTGCGTTTACATCGAGGAGAAACACCCGTACAGTGGCCCCAAATGGACAAACAAAAGCTCAAATGCTCTATTATCCTTCCACAATAAGACAGACAGTTAAAGTGGCGATGTGCATGTGGCCGTGGGCGGAAACTGTGAACGCGTTTGTTACTCACTTAATGATGTTCTCCAAAAACAGCCGAGCGTTACTCAGCATCTGAAAAACAAGAACCGGGAAGAGAAAATTCATTTAACTTCATAATTCAGTCACAATAATGAACAAATGTGCATCTGGTGAGACTGACGAAACAGAACTTTTTTTTTTGTTGCTTCGATAGTGATCAGATTTACAGCGGTGTTTATTACCACACCGTGTAGTAAAGCTCAAAGTCTGAGTCAAACCCGAGATAAATATGTGGCGGAGACATGCGGGGAAACAATGACAATGATATATTTTAGATAAGAGTCGTGGTATTTCACTGATAGAACAAGATAATCAGGTTATGACCCGAGTATTTCACAAGAAAATATAATAAATGACAGGTCCAGATCAAGACAGCTGAATTTGTGAGGGCAGATTGAAACTTTAGGTGGGTAAATATACAGGTTTATGTGTTTAAGTGTTTCATTGGTCTATAACTAGAGCTGCTCCTGATATTAGAACCTGAATTTATAACAAGCACTGCATCCAGTACTGTTTAAGACCCTATATTACGTAAAATGGATTCTTGAACCAGCTTTAAGCCGTGTTATTGATGTAATTACTTCCTCAAAACATGTTTCATTCACATCTGTGCACATCTCCAAAGCTCCAAACGCTCTTTTCCACCTTGTGGTGTTGTCAAGCGGTCGTTTTCAAGTTAACAGCTCCTTTTGACCTTTTCATAAGCAGAGACTGTCAATTCCAGAGCTGAAATTATCTAAATCACATGTGTCAAACATGCGGCCCGGGGGCCAGATCCGGCCCTCCAAGACCTTTAATCTGGCCCTCTGCTGATTTTTCTATTAAAATACTTAAAATTTTCTGATTTTTCTGTTAATTTTCTGCACCGTTCAGCATAGCAGCGTCTCCGGCGTTTCTGTACGTTGCGACTCCCACCAGAGCAGCACAAATGAAGACTTTCCTCTTTCCAAACGCTCTTAAAGGACGATCGTTTTGACTGTCGACCGTGACCCTCATCAGCAAAATGTCAAAAAATGAGAAAAGCAGATGCTGAGTTCAGGATTTCCCAAGAAAAATAGTCTAATTCTTATTTGTTGACAGAGGTGAATGGGAAATCTGTGCTCAGTGTGTTTGGAACAAGTGGCGTTGCTCGAGGAATATAATCTTAAACACCACTACGAGACACGGAGAAAAATACAATAACTTGAAGAGAGAACTGAGTTTTCTGATCCGGCCCTTTTGGGATCAAAGTAGGTTGCATACGGCCCCCGGACCAAAATGAGTTTGACACCCCTGTTCTAAATGATTCTAGTTTAAAAACACAGTGGAGAGTTTTCGGTCCGAGAGAAGAGCTCAGCCTAAATACGCAGGATTTGCGTGTTAAACGTGCGAATGAAACAAAACTCCAGGGACGTTTTGATGAGGAAACAACATCAATTAGAAAATTGCGTAACATGAGCCCTTTAAAAGACCGTTTGCTCATCAGTCGAGTTCAATTATTTCCACATTATTTCTTCTGGAGCTAAACCAAAGCGCTGATCATTAGTTGATCAGATAAAATAAAAAGTCCAGTATACAGGTTTTTATAACGGAAAGGAAACTCCTGAATGTTTGGTAAAGTGACAAACCCCCAATACTCAAATTATAAACCACAATCTGCAAAACAAAAGTTGTGTGTAGGATGTGTTTTCATCCGACTGAACGCTGCCCAAACCTGTTTGCTCAGTTTGATGCAAAAATAAAAATACTTCTGCTGACCACATCTCGAACAAGCGTATTTTTATTTCAACCGTAAAATGTTGGTAGAACGTTTACTGTATAAACAAATTACGAATCACTGCAAGACGCATTTTAAATAGGGCAAACCAAGCAATAAGTTTCATGACCTAAACTTGCAGCCGAGGAAAAAGCCAAAATTTAGTGTTAATCCGCTTATAAATTAATCCAGAGCCCGTTTTTCCACACTCTGAATTGAGAGCGGCCTCCTGTCCCGTGTGGGAGGAGCGGCGGAAGTGGCAGCTGCTGTGTTAGAAACTTTAAAAGAGAGAATAATTTGTCACTTATACGGGCCAGAAGACTTATTTTGCACCGTGGCGAGATTTATTATAACAGGATTTGTGTTAATAGTGCATGAACTCCCGACCAAAGCGCGTGCGGTTTCTTAAAAAGGCAAAGTTGTCCTTAAACCACCTCCAGCTGCAGATGGTGAACTGTGACACATCTGGGACTGAAGCCAGGATCTGAGTGACTTATAATGAGCCAATCGAACACGGGAAAAACAAAGACATCTTCTGTTTGCACGTTCACCAGGATTTCTGTACACGGCCCTGAATTTAACATCACCGTGCACAACTTCCTCAAGTAAACAATGACGAAAAAGGAAGTATTTACTTTCATTCTGTGCAATACTTGAACTCATAGGATAATGACTTTACAAGATTTTGTAAAATAAGGGGAAAAATATTATGGGGATGCAGTTTTAGGATAAAAAAACAAAACAAATGGCGTATCTGCTTTCAAAAGTTTGACTATTGTGTTGGTCCTCAGCTTAGAGTTACACTTTAGCCAAATTATTGCTCGTGATAATTTCAATAATTAATATACAGTATATTTGCAGTTTCAACACTGATAGTGGAGGCTTTGCAGATGCTAAAAACAGTGATAACGACAGAAAAACATTTGCCATTTGTCAGTATCACTTATACAGTCGAGTTGAATGAATTCTATAGTTGAATTTACACTTTAGGATTCATAAATTTGAGAAATTGACACCGTTTCGCTCTGGTCTATATTGTCAAGCTGCAGTTATGTGTTAAACGTGACACAGGACACAGGACGCGTGGGAAAACCCATCTTCTGACACATGGTTTTGCGTGTGATCGTCATTACTCACCAACATGACAACACACCAGTTTAGGATTCCCCTGTAGTTACTGTAGCCACTGGCCGAGCTCAGCAGAGACTCCTGCAGAGCGTGACAACTGCAACAAAACACAATATTGTCTATTATTCTTATCGCCCTTAAGACGACTTTTAATTTGCTCGTCTAGAAACCTCACAAAGCTCTGTTTGCAATTCAAATTTCACGCTTCTGCACGTGTGATAAAAGCAACTCGACAAACCAATTCTTCAAAAGGGAAACGCGGCGATTACTCAATTCTGACGAGCGAGTTCATGTTTGATCAGGGTAAAGGCCGAGGGCAAGTTATTGGGTAAATGGGTAAAAGGGGCAGTGACAGAAGTGTATTGTGAAAACTGTGGTGGTTCATAGTGATGCAGAGGAGGGAAGCGAAGGAGTAACTCGATAAGGCATAAGGAAACGTAATGTAAAAGGAACCAGGACTGTGCAACGCGTAAACACGAACCATTTAACTACCTAAAAAGTTGTCTCATTATTTAGATGCTTCCAGAGACCTGCCATGACCTGCCCTGCCAATTTAACTACAAAAGATTATGATGAAATTCTTACTTATTCCAGTAAAACGGGAGTGTCACCGGACTGACTATTGATATCCTTACGTAATATCAACTTTGGCTGTTAATATTTGAACCCACGTGTCAACATTCAATATTTATATAATTAAAATTATAAAATTGACTTGACAATCCAATTTATTTGCAAAGCTATTCACAGAAAAACTACAGTAGGTCCATTTAAATAGAATAAATCTGAAAAAAAAAAAGCTTTTTTTATATACTGTGAGAAATAGGCGCTAACTTTAAAAGAATTACTGATAGAGGCAAGATGAATAATTGAGTAGAAGCAGCTGGTGTCGAAGCAAAACAGGACCCCACGCATAATAATAATTAGCCAACATGTTTTGGAAATACAGGCCTAGGTAAAAAAAAAAAAAAAAAGTGTGTTTAAAAGATTTTTCCTTAAACCAACATCTTCTGAATGAAATTTTAGCCTCTATTTTCTGCATGAGAAAGTAAGACACAGAAAATCTCCCCTGATCTGCTGAGTGATGAGTCTAACACACTGATCTGAGAGTGAAGGCGCGCAGGTGACCGCGTTTACCTGAGTTTTTCACTGATGTCTTCCACCACACTTTTCTCTTTCTTGGTGCTGTCTGGGAGCTGCTGATGCTGCTGTCCTCTCGCCTCCATGTCCCCGTGCAGTGTCCCGTTGTTATGACCCGTGCGTTTGGGCATCTGCTCCATCCTCCCCTTGGCGGCGGCGGCGGCTCTGTGCGGAGGCTTGTCCCCGGCTTCGTGCCACTTACCCCCGTTCGCCTGCTTGCCATTGCCCGCCGCGGTCGTCCTTCTCCTGCGGGACACGGGCCCCGGTGCTGACATGTCGCCTGTGTCGCTCATCTCGGCGGCTCGAGTCACGTATTCGCCTCACCTCCCGGACATCGCGGCGCAGATGTGGCGTCTCCGCCGTGTCCCGTGTGAATGAAAAGACACGCGGTGGACCTGAGGCGGCGCAGCGGAGCCCGACTCAAGTCCTGTGGATGTGGCGATAAAGACGTGGGCGTATTTTTTCATCGTTTATTGCTCAAGGTGCTGTCGTCGGGTTGCCAGGTTTGCCCTTACGCTAATTTGCCCTCACGTCGTACAATGAGCTGCCAATTAAGCTATCGTTAACACTACAACCGATCCTATTTCTAACCATCGTCGTGCCATTTTACCGTGTTGTAAATAAACGCACCTATAATTCAATCTAAAAATAAAATAAAATAAAATAAAATAAAATAATTGTAATTGTTTACTTTTATTGACGCGTATGTATATTAAAAACACGTGAACTTTCCTTTAATAAAAAAAAAACAAACAACATAAAAATAACAAAATTAACAAAAAAAACTACAGTTAAGTTAGGTTGCAGCGTACTAAAATTCAGCCAATCACCTTTTAAGATGATGTCACGTGGTTTCGCTGACCAATCAGAGAATCGCAGAGTAAAACCATGTTTGACTGATCTTACCGGATACAGCTGTTTAGGTAAACGTTTTCGTCCAGACAGGCAATTTTAGGTAATTATCAAATCATTTTTATTCATTATTCGAATCAGGGAAAATTATAAATGTTTTTATTTTTATTTTTAACTGTCAGAAGTCATGAAACGGCTCAAGCGGAAGAAACAACACGTAGAGGTGCATGGGAATGGCTTTTTCAAAAGAGGTAAGTCAGGTTTTATACAGATTCTATTAGTTCTTAGTCTATATATGCTCTCTAATTAGGGTCAATGTTACTTCATTTATTTGTTTTATTTGTAGGTGTAGTTTACGTGTAGCCTGGGGAATCAATATCCTATAATAGCTTTTTGGTTGGTCCTAATCGTTGTTATAAAGCAGCTCACTAATGCAAAACAGAAGTCTACATTAAGCATTGAAATACTTTACTTCTTGTATCTCAATGTGACCATTTTGTGACCCCATATGTACATTACTGCTTATCTCCACGTTGTTCGCTTGCGTGGCAGGCTGTGTAGATGGCAGCCACGTTGAGAAAGTGATGCAGATCAAAGCTTGTATTGATTCAGAAAGTGGGTATAAAGTCTCATGCATTTTATCGTTTTATTGCAGCTATTACATGCTAATAATAGCTAAGTGATAGATGAGGCTTCTGCGATTTCTAAACATTCAGATGACCCATTTTCTATGTCCTCCAATCCAATCCAATCCACTTTATTTATATAGCACATTTCATAAACCAAACAGTTTCCAAAGTGCTGCACAATACAAATAAAACCAAATTCAAATACAAATAAAATTCAATAGAAGTATAAAATATGCAAGGCAAGGCAAGTTTATTTGTATAGCACAATTCGTACACAAAGTAATTCAAAGTGCTTTACAGAATAAGACATACATGATTAAAATCACAATACAAACAAATCAAAACATAAATAATCATCATAAAATTTTAAAATAGAGATGAGACATTAAATTAGAGAGAAACAGAGAGAAGAGAAGAGTGCGGAATGAAAAAATGAAAACCTTTCAGTCAAATAAACTCTACTTAACTCCACTGGTCCTCATTAAAACAATAAAACTAGTCAAATCAAATGACATATTCTCATATTTAAGCGTTTTCTTATTCTGTCATTGTAGACGCTGACATGGGAAAAAAACAGAAGTTGGCAGAAATTCACCAAGCCTTAAACTGGTGAGTATTCAAACAACCGCAATAACACTCAAAGTAATATATGTACAGTAATTATAAATATCTGTAATACACAATCCCCGAACAGCCCACAGTTTCAATGTAATTTTCCTGTCAGATATTTCTGTATCCACAAATGCCCCACTTAACTCTTGAGCTACGGGCCTATGAGTACATCTCTGTCCTGCCGGGCCTTTCCACAATTATGGTCAGTCCGCAGAGAGTCGCCCTCACCGCACTGCGCTAAGCTAATTTCACACATGAAGATTAGTCACATGGGCCCAGTGGAATAATATAAAGAGCATCAAGACACTGGAGGCATCTGAGACTAAATGGGGAGAAATCCAGCGAAACATTAGTCTAAGCCACATACTCTTGACTGCTGTTTTAATGTCAGGAGCCTTATCTGCAAATGTGCTACGCTTATCAGCCTGATGTTGATTTAAAGGTGCATTGTGTAACTTTTCTGGTTAGAGGGGCCGTCAAATGCTTTTTTTTCCCCCATAGAACTGTTATTGCTTTGTCTGGAATATTTCATAGTTTGGTATTAAACCTTTCTATTTTCATGGAGGCCAAACCAAGTTACAGGTCAGATCTGTGGAGACTCGATCAAAATGCCTGTTTTTCTATCTCATTTTGAGCTATAAAACCACCTGTAACTGAATAAATGCGCAGTAGAGGTGTTTAATGTCATACTGTGGAAAATCCTGGGCAGGGAAATTACAGATCCATAGACACAAGCAGGCGATGGACCCTCTACCAGAAAAGTTACACAGTGCACCTTTAATTGTACAGTGACCCGGTGGATATTGAGACTCTGAGGAGAGCAGCGGTCAGTAAAGGAGGACTGCTCACAGATGAAATGAGGAGGAAAGTTTGGCCTAAACTACTGAACATAAACGCGTTTGATTTACCTCCTAAACCCGGTAAGTACAGAGCAGTTTCTTCCTCTTTATTGTTGACTAAAATTAATAACCGGTAGCTTTATGTCAGTAAATCGACATAACAACTATGACAATAAATGTTTTATGTCACTCAAGTAAATAAATAAAGCTTACATAGCAACCTTTTATAAATTCAGTGATGAGAAACTGGAGTGACGGTACCAAAAGCAGCACTGGAGGCAACTGGAAAATAAACATTCAATCCCAAAACAACTCTCTTTCAGACACAGTACATTGTTTTCTCGTATCATCCCATCAAAACCCACATTCTGACCAGCTTCTCTGTTCCTCCTACAAACAAAATCAATAAATAAATTCATTCATTCATTTTTTTAGGCAAAGATGTGAGGGAGAACCACAAAGACCACAACCAAGTGCTACTTGACGTCAGACGGTCCATGAAGCGGTTCCCAAAAGGTTCGTTGTCATTAGAGAAGATGTCATTTTTCAGTTATTACAATCTTGTTTTCCTGTCTAAATCAGGAATGCCAGCTGCAGAAAGAGCAGTCCTCCAAGAGCAGCTCACTGACATTATATTAGATGTTTTAAAGCGTCACCCTCAGCTTCACTATTACCAAGGTTACCATGACGTCGCTGTGACCCTGCTGCTCGTGGTGGGAGAGAGGATGGCTCTCGCTTTGCTCCACAAACTCTCCAATTTCCACCTGAGGTAACATTTTCATAACATGTTATTATCATTGCATTTTCATCATCATCATCATCATTTTTTTTATGTTTATTCACATTTTGTTATTTGTTTCAGGGACTTCATGGATCCCACCATGGACAGTACAAAGCATATTTTAAACTATCTGATGCCTATTTTAGAGCAGGTGGACACAGAGCTCCATGATTTTATGATCAGGTAATCACAACCTAAACGCCAATTGAAAACCTGTATTTATTTATTTGTTTGTTTGTTTGTTTGTTTGTTTGACAGGGACAATAGAAACAAACATAGTTCCAAAGACAAAGTTTGCACCTGATGTGCTGCATATAGAGATTATAGCTAATGCTAATTTTCACCTCCTGTCCCTGGTGGGGCTTTTCTGCTCATAAAGACAATTAAAATACGAACTATGAAAAATTAAAACAGTGTCAGTTCATGCAAAGATCTTGTCGGTTTAGTTCTACAGAAAACTCCACTTGTAGAGGTGCAGGTGCTTGTAATGACCGCTAGGAGGAGCTGCAGGGTAAAACTATAACCTGCCTTGAAACTGGACTCCTTTTTTTTTTTCTTTTAACAACAGATGGCTGTGCATATTTGAGGTTTTTTTTATAAAGAGTTATGTGATTGTGCAGTATTTTCTCTTTCACATCCTCGTTGGCAGTATATAGTAATATTAAACATATAATTAATTCATTTCTAAATTCTCCACAAACAGTATAATTACCTTACCAGAGGACAGGCCCGGCCTTTTGTCACCTCATTACTTTAAGCACTGCACCTCTGAAAAATTACTTACTAAAACTAAAATACTTTCATAAACAACTAGACAAAAGCCCCCAAAACCAGATATTGCACTTGGAATAAAACCACAGCATAAAAAAGTATTACTCAACAACTTTTTACTCGTCCTTTCATTTTGCTATCCAATATTTATACGAATAATTGCAGAAAGTCACAATTTAAACAAGGACTCCTGAGAGCAGAGTGCTATCAGACAGAGATCTTGCTGCAGTTTTATACAATATTTGACAGTACAAAAGAAAAAGCTTTAACTTAAACATTTACAGTGACATTTTGTACATTTTATATCAGTCTGAAGATGGTAAAATGCACCACTGACACTAAACCTACGTTAACCCTAATTAGAACTGATATGTAAGACCTTTGCCACTTAAGTTATTGGTTCTTTTTTCTTTTGAACTTTCTTTCTATTTACTATACATATAAATATAACTACATAGTGGTAAAAGTTTCTGCCGTCTTGTGGTGATGTGTTGAAATATTTTTTAACTGTCGATGATTTTAAAGTTTCGTGTACAGTGTATTTATCAACTGGATTTGTATAGTTTTAGCTAAAATGTTACTGCCTGTTAGTAATTGCATATTGTTCACTGTGTCATCTAATCTTATTTTGTTATCACTGTTTTCAGGGAGATCATTTTAAGATCTGTCCAGGGACAACAGACGAAAAATCGCCTTTTGGCTCATTCTGGTGCATTTTACAGCTACGTTAGTTAATGTACACTGTCCCTGTCAAATAAACCGATGAATAAATAAGTGAAGAATCAGAATCAGACCAAGTAGTTAGAATAAGATAAGATAAATACAATAAGATAAAAGATAAAAATAGTTATTTACATCAGTGACATATTTACAACTGTACACATGCAGGGAAATGGAATGTTCTCTACCGATACAGCAGGCATCTGGATATCTGTTTTTGCTGGTGACAGTCGATCTCTTACACCGTCTGATTTATCGCCCTTCATTCACAGAGCGGAGGTGGGCACCATATTCGCCCTGTCCTGGCTCATCACGTGGTACGGCCACGTCCTGCCCGAGTTCAAACGCACCCTGAGACTCTACGACTTCTTCTTGGCCTCTCACCCGCTGATGCCCATCTACCTCGCTGCCGCGGTGAGGACGCCACAGGAAACAGAACCACCGACAGAGAGAGAGAGAGAAGAGAGGAGAAGAGAGGAGACAGATGAGAGAGAGAGACACAGACAGATGAGAGCGTTTGGAGAGAGAGAAAGTAAGTGACAGACGAGAGGGACAGAGAAGGAGAAAAACAGGTGTGACGGAGGAGAGCAGGAGTCGGGGAAAGAGAGGGAAAGAGAGAGGAGCTCGTTGTGTCAGTAATCCAGGACACTTCACGCTGAGCACCAAGAAGTCTCTGAACCAGTTAATTAGCCAGTCCTAATGAAGAAAATGAAAGGAGAAGGTGCCGGGGAAGAGGAAAGGATAAAAAAGGGCATTGCTGTATGAGAAAAGAACCAAGCCGAGCGTTAAAAGGGATTTGCAGCTGAGGAAAAACATGATGTGTTTTATTTATTTCATAACGCCGTGGGGGGTTGTGTTTGTGGCACAGGGGTGGTCTGGTCACAGAACTCACAAACAAACAGCTGGACTTCAGTAACATTTTCAGACGCTTCATATATTTTCATTAAGTGACTAAAATAACACAAAGAAATATGATCAACTGGATCGATTTAGTTACAGAATACCAAACACCTGCGTGTCTTTTAGAAGTACGAGTACTGCATTCTGAATACTTTGAGTATTTTTTACATTAAGTTGCATTTAAATTATACAGTAAAGCCACATGCGCTCACTAGAAGAGTATTTTATCACTGATTTTGTGCATTTTGAAGCTTAAACTGTGTGATCAAGTAGCACTATTCCCTTTCTATTCCTTTGTGTTTCAGAAAACTGTGAATACCACCGGCTAAATGTTAAAGTTACTCAAAATTATCGCTCTACCCATTTATGTATTCATGTTTTAGTTTATTTTCGCAAGAGATAAGGGCAATTTCTTTTGAAAGAACACACCGATATAGATCTATAATTCATTTAACGTCTACGCAGGTTAACATCAAGATGCATTTGTGTGTCTTACAGTTCGTACACGCTGCACAGTCCCTGTTGGGCCTGAACAATTTTAGACTCTGATGAGATTAGATTTGCAATTTATGTTTTAATTGTAGTGCTCTGCTCAAAGTCTATATTTCAAACACGTCCAGCGGAAGCGTTCGCGTTCAAGAGAAAACGAAAGTATTAACATAGCACAAGAGTCACATTTTGTTAAAGGCACAAACTGCAGGTGAGCGAGAACATACAGGACATTCTGTTTGCCAAGAACTTAAAGGTGCATTGTGTAACGTTATGGTGGAAATGTTATTGTTTTGGCTAGAATGTCCCACAGTATGACATGATGTTTGTTTATTTCCATGGAGACAAGCCTGCAGTCCAAGTTACAGGTCAGCTCTGTGGAGAGGCGAGCTCATTCACTGTAGGAATGCGTGTTTTTTTAGTATTTTTGAACAGTAAAACAAGTGTAATAAAGTGTCATAAATGCACTGAACTAGTAGATGAGCCACACTATGAAACCTATCTCCATGGAAACAAGTATGTGGCTGGTCCCCTACCAGAAAAGCTACGCAGTGCTCTTTTAAGTAGTTTTTGCATTATAAGTGCGTCTAGGTCCGATTTTACTGTAATATCGGTGGTTTTGAGATTCTACAACATGATGATGTCTCACACTGTGGGCTGTATAAATATACATGAGGTAAATTTGTAACTGCTCCTCCTGATCATTTCTATTATTGATTTATACTCACAAATTCACTGTATTACAACAAAAAAAACTGCATTTTAACAATATACATTTTAGCTGCCCCCATCTGCATTAAATATAATAATATAATCAGGCTATAAAATGTTGTGACGTCGTCTGAAACACAACAATAGATGCACAGGATCTTTTTGGATTTTCTTATCTTGTTCCTTTTCCGAGAGCTCTGTCTGATCTGTGGCTGTGGCTGTGGCTGTGGCTGGTGCTGTGGCTGTGGCTGTGGCTGTGTCTGTGGCTGTGGCTGTGGCTGTGGCTGTGTCTGTGGCTGTGGCTGTGGCTGTGGTTGTGTTGTGTTGTGTTCGTCAGCTCTTTAGTGTCTATTTGCATGTGTGCGTCTCGGAGAAGGGGCCGGGCAGAGGGAGACTTGTGTTTGAAGTGTGAGAAAAAACAACAAAGCCAAATGTAGATCATGTTTCCTCCCAGGCTACAGAGTACAGCGCTCAGCATGGGGGGTTAACTCTTCATCTGCCTAATTCGCCGCTAAGCCCCACTAGTGTCTCCGCGGAAACCCACAAATACACCCGTATCCAGGAATCTAATTTATGTGCAGAAAAATCCATCGTTTCATCTCTTCACAGGCAGACATTGATCCATTTTCACGCTTCCTTAATATGTTCTTCGGTCTACTTTGGTTACTAACGTCTCCAAAACCATAAGTTGGAGACAATCATTTTTGACAGAGCTGCACTGTTGTGAAGAGGCCCCTCGCGAAGTCGCCCCCTGAGGCAGTTTGCGTGTTCTCTCTCTGTATCTCTTGTCTTTGCCCCCGTCAGTTCCAAACATGCTCAGCAGACGAGCGACCTGTAAGATAGTGGTTCAGACTATAACTATAACATCCTCTCCTGTACAGGTAAAAGTAAATGTTGAGGAAAACACCCTTTTCCTCTCGTGTTCGTTCGTTT